>JAQQPU010026165.1:0-11656 GCA_029168905.1 Artemia sp. Kazakhstan ARC1039 | reverse complement strand
GCACAAATCAATATCGGAAAACTAAGGCATTCTACCCTCTACAAATCATGCAAGCTGATCTTATGACTTTGGATGAATGGCAACGTCAAAACAATAAACCATACAAGTACATTCTATTTGCAATCAGTATTTTTAGTCGCTATTCCTGTGCCATTCCACTGAAATCTAAGCGTGGAGAGGAAATTGCAATTGCTCTAGAAACAATACTTGATCGAGATTCCTCTAAAAAAAATACAAACGGATCGAGGAAGTGAATTTGTCAATCCACATGTAAAGAAAATTCTACTAAAATATAATACACAGTTATATCATAGTCACAGTCCAATCAAGGCTGCATTGGCTGAACGATTGATTAGAACCATTCGTCTTCTCATTTCTAGATATTGTACACTCAAAAACACTGCTGTCTTTATTCATGATTTGGATAAAATTATGCAAGTTTACAATCAACGTCCTCATCGTTCTCTGTCCAATCTTAGTCCTTTTGAAGCTCATCACAATGATAACAATACACTTGACATTTTTGTCAAACAATATGCTTCTAACAATGAAAATGGAATAAAAAGCAAATTGATTGTGGGTGATAGGGTTCGAATCAATCGGTCAAGTAATATTTTTGAAAAAGGGAATTACCTATGGTCTACTGAACTTTTTAAAGTGTCGAAAGTTCTAGAGACTAGCCCCGTGACCTATCGACTACGCGATAGCAAAGATGATGAGATTTTGGGGAGATTTTATGACTATGAATTGCAAAAAGTTAAAGATAGTGGTATTTATCAAATTGAAAAAGTATTAAAAACTCGAACGCGGGGTGGTAAGAAACAGTTGTTGGTTCGCTGGCTTGGGTACAACTCTGAATTTGATTCTTGGATAGGTGTTGAAGACTTACACAATGTCCCATGATTTCTATGTGACATTCATGTCCAATGTTTCCGATCCTCTCTATGATGATTTGAATAGAACAAGTGATTTTTGGACTAAATTGTCGCCTACCATTAAATTTCAAGGTAGATATGAAGTGGCTCTCGTCGATTGTATTATCAAGAATACATATGATGTTCTAAGAAAAGAGATCTCATATGATATTAAAATACGACCGTTTGAATTCGGTGATGAAGGTGCAATGGCAACTTTTGACTCTAATGAGTACCCTATTGCTAACATCCCCTACAGGGAATACAATAACATGCATGAACTGTGTCGAGTTATCAACAAAACAATTGCAAGTCGAAAAAAAGGTGGTTTCACTTTCAATTACTCGACGGAACAAAGGAGAATTTATATTACCAATCCATTTGAGAATGAAAGAATTTTCCTCAATGAGAATTTACGTGAGGTTCTTGGTTTTAAAAACCGTATTATTAAGACAGAAAATTTCAGTGGTAGTGACCATGTTATCTATGCAGACTATGCACCCAGCTTCTCCTCGAACAGTTGTATATTCATCTACAGTTCGTTTGTGGAATCGTCCAGAGTTGGTAATTCCAATGTCCCCCTTTTACGTGTTCTAGAAAGAAAAAGTACAGAAAATAATGTACATCACTATAATATAAGACACCTCCCGTATGTTCCTGTAAACACTTCATATTTGGAACTCTGTCAGTTAACACTAAGAACTGAACTCGGTGATCTTTTAGCTGTAACAAAGGGTTTATGTGTAATTACATGTCATTTTCGACCTGTCATTCAAGATGAATAGTAGAAGAATCCCATTTGTCTGTCCTGACATTAATTGTTATGCTGCTGCTCTGAGTCCTCATCAAATAGGTCATGGATTGGACTACTACAAGGGGCGTACTACAATGTCTGGCTATGGTCTTGGTAGTTGGTTTGCTAGGCTATTTCATTCTGCACTACCCCTTGCCAAGAAATATATTGTACCAGCTGCAACAAATTTTACTGGCTCAACACTACAAGACTGGAGTTCGGGTAAAAATTTCAAGGACAGTCTTAAGGAAAATCTTAGATCTTCAGCAAGAGCTGTTGGCGAACAATTAAAATCTCAACAAAATGGTAAAGGTTTAAAAAGGATGCGTGGTAGTCATTCACTCATCTGTCTCCATCCAGATGAGAAGCGTAAGCCATCATCAACAACAACAATTTTGAAAAGAAAAAGCATCAAGAAAAAGAAGAAGAAAAAGATTGTTAGATCAAAACAAGATTTTTTCTCATAAGATGACTTATCTCCCTCATAAAGAATCACAACCATCGATTACTTCATCATTAAATCTATTCAATGCTGAAAATGTTGATGTCAGTGTCAAGCATGGTTACTATGAACAATTTCATCCTCAGCAACCCCTCTCGGAAAATATACGGAAAAAGTCTGACAATCAAACGCCTAGTGCTGTTGATGGTCTATCCTATGAAAACTGTATTCTACACAACTTGTTCAGACAAATTAATGTATCCATTAATGGAACATTGGTTAGAACTAGCAATAATTTGTCAAACTATGCAAGCTATATACAATTTATGTTGATGACACCAAAATCATACAAGGAATTGAGAGGTCATGCAATGGGCTATGAATATAGATTAAATGTTGACACTGATGGTGAGCTGACTACAGCAGTGACCAAGGAGTATCATTTGGTTGGTAAATTAAATCATGAAATATTTAATATTTCCCAATGGTTACCACCCAACGTTAAGATTGACATAAAGTTACAACTTGCTCCAGGTAATTTCATTTTGAGAAAAACAATTGCTGGAGCACCTGATGCAACGGTCAATCTCACTTCAGCAGTACTTCATGTGCGAAAACAACAGGTCATGAGTTCTGTTGCATTGGCAGTGAAAAAACTGAGAGCCAACGGTAACAACATTAAACTGCTCGTTCCTCATACAGTTACCAATCAACGTCACATTGCTACAGGTTCTCGGAATTATACTGATTCGTCATTTATCAGTGGGGAAATCCCCTCGAAACTCGCATTGGCCTTTGTAAGGAGTGCTAGCGCCGTTGGGTCCTGGACCACATCCCCTCATGATTTTAATTTTTTTGGTTTGTCCAGTCTTGTGTGCAAAGTGAATGGAGTTCCTCTGTACAATTTATCATTTGATAACAAATCCTACAGAACTCTCTATGAATTGACAATGCAATCACTGGATCATGATTCACAACTATTTGAAAATGGAATAACTGATTCAATGTTTTCAAACACTCATGGTGTAATTGTTTTAGACTTGTCTGGCACCCAGGATTTGACTGTTGTTAGAACAGGGAGTGTAGGTTTAGAGTGCACATTCGCCGATGCCTTGACTGAAAGCATTACGTTAATATCGCTATGTCAATTTGAAACCTATTGGGAGATCACTCCCGATGGCAGTGTTCTACTAGACTTGGCACCATGAACACGAATCAAATAATTGATGTATTTAACTTGGATCCATTCATGTCCAAATACAAATCCTATTGTCTACCCTCGGATTTCCTTGACAAAATTCAAGGTGGTACTCATACCATTATCATTGTTAATAGCAGTCCATCGAATATAAGAAATGCTGGACACTGGTTGTGCATCTTTCAAACAACGAAAACTATTGAATTTTTCGATCCTCTCGGATTCCCATATACATTCTATGGTGTCCATATTAAAACCTATATTGAAAGCACTGGGAAACCCATTATTCAAAACCGGAAGAGAGTGCAGGATCTATCGAATAAAAGCTGTGGTTTTCATGCACTATCATATTTCGTTTTCAGATGTCGTGGCTATACTTACAAGCAGTTTCTCAAAATTTACGTAGACAATCCACGTCTGAACGACTTTGTAGTGGAAAATATGCTCTCAGAATTGTATAATATTGATTTTAGTGCCCTACGAGTAAAGTGTTTTAAAAATGTATGTAAATTTGTTTATTAATAAAACATTTATATACATAACAAAAAAATTTTTTTTTGTTTAGATTTATTCTTCTTCTTCTACATGTAGATAATCATCATTGTCGACGACAACTAGTGGTGGTAGATCATTTACGTTCACTTTGTATTGATCAAGTAGGGAAAAGTCAGGATCACATTTAGTACAATACAATGTAGTTTCACTCTTATCGTATCTCTTTGTGTAGTCAAGGGTACTTTTTTCATTTATATTGTAAAATTCACGTGTTTCAATTTGTGTATTTGATGCAATGTCACAAACAGAATTCTCAAATGAAAAATCACTCTCCGTAACTGCCAAATAAAAATCCGTAGGTTTATAATCATAACATCCAGTATCTTCACAACGATGTCGTAGAAACCACACTCTTTTGTTATTTTGACACTTGAAGCGTGGTCCAAATTCTTCTTCCCAATATAATGTAAATCCACGACGATACCAGTCTCTCAAGAATAGACTAAATGATCGTTTCGAATTTTTTCTAATCATACCAGGATAGATATTTTCCCACTGATTACATTTATCATAGTGACAGTTTGAACATAGGAATCCTCTGACATGAGAATCGCAAACGTCTTCAAGGCATGAATTACAATCTTTAATTTTAATGGCATATCCTCGGTGAAGTTTGCATGGATTGCACAATCTACACTTTTCATCATATTCACTGACAGTAGTGCAATTCTCACAGGAAGACCAACTGCCCAATGTATATAAACATAGAGGACATATGTAGTACATTTTCTTCACTATTGACACACAGACTGCAGATTACAAACTAACTACTCTCCTAGAAAGAGTGTTCTTCTTTCTTTTACTTCGAGTACTCGCTTCAGATTTCCTAAAGACAAAATACGAGGAGGAGGAGGAGGAGTAAACAGATGACGTCACGCTTTAAACATGTTTGAGCGGGATTTATTTCCCGTTCTATTCGCTTCATTGGAATGTGAGGTTTTAGATTTTCCATACAAACTGTTCCTATTGTTTTTTTTTTGGAAATCTATGTAATGTTCAAAAGCAAATCTACAATACTATTTTGTTTTTTTTTCAATCAGTATGTCAATAAATTGAGTGAATGCATTGGGACCACGATGTAAAAGCCTCATACAATAATCCAAGGTTGGAGAGTCCCGTTTCATGATGTCATCAACCATTCTTTGACTGAAGATTCTCCTCTGCACCGACAATTTCTTAAACCGGTCATTTAGATTTAAACATTTTTCCAAAGTGACAAGGTTCTGCATGATTGTTTCTTTCTCAAATACATTCATTTTTTTTTACTGTTGATGTTTACACTGCTGAATACATACTAACTAACAAATATTGAAGAAAGAAAATAGTCTGTTTCAAATACTCTCTCATCACCTATTGGTTCTTCTGCAAAAGAGTAAACAACTCTCAAAAATGCTACTACAAAAAAAAGAAAATGATCGTCAATATATTTGTTCAACAAATTTATATATATACATATATAAAACAATATTATGGCTTTTTCAATAAATAACTCAGTCCATTTTTCTCTATATGCTCAACAATTGCATTCAAACCTGCTTGTAAGGTAGATATATTCATTATATTCACTTTGGCTGCAAAACATAACTGTTCATCCATCTTGAATCGACTCAGAGATATTACATATCTACTGAACATCTCATCCCACTCGAAAGTTAATCTGCTCCCTGGTGCTATTTCTACTGCAACATTTGCAGCTCTTTTCTTCACTTCATCACTATTCTCTTCCTCCTGTCTCATAATGTTCAATACAGTGAAATTACTCATTTTTGTAATATTCCAAAGAAAACAAAATAATATTCACAATAAAACTATCGAACAAAATCCAATTCAGAACTGTGACACTAACTAACTCTTTCCCACTTTATATAGAGTATTTTCCAAGGCTATGGGGTTTTTCCCCAAATTCTGTTGACAAATCAGTTAAGTAACTAGGTTTTCCCCCTGTTGAGAAACTAATTAAATTTTCCCAAAATTGTTCACAAAAACATGTTATGTAACTAGGGTTTTTCCCAAGGCCTCTGTTGACAAAAACATTTCTGGGTTTTCCCCAGTGACCTTGACCTCAGGGCTCAGGGACTACGTACTCCCTTTCAATGGCATATAGCACCTGCTATTTTCCAAGGGCACATACTACTTACGTTGAAAAAAATTACTATGTCAACATTTTGATTCGATGTGTTTGGGGAAATGGTGGGCAAGGGAGGAAGGTTAGTTGCCCTCCAATCACTTTTGACTATTAAAAAGGGCTTTGGTCCATTTAATTTACAATCGAATGAGCTGTTTTTGAAGTTTCTACGACAGCAAAGGGCCATTTCAAAATTTCTATCAGACACATTTCGAGAAAATACGAGGTGTGGGGGGGCGTCCACCTTCCGAACACTTTGAGTCTTAAAAGAGCACTATAACTTCTGATTACGAATCCAGTGATCCACCTCCAAATTTTTTACGATCACCGTTTCTATATATACCTTATATGCTTCCAGGCATATAAGGTATATGTAACTTAAAACTCTTGCCCTGCAGGCTGGGGGGGGGTGTCATCCTCAAAGACATAATTTCTGGACCTTTCAATTACGTTGAACAAAATGGCTATCTCAAAATTTTAAGTGAAGTGTTTGCGGAAGTTTTGGGCATGGGAGGGGGATTAGTTGCCCTCCAATCATTTTCGACTATTAAAACGGACGCTGCCTCTTTTAATTTTCAATCGAATGAGCTTTTTTCGAATTTTCTTCTACAACATAGACATCTCAAAACTTCTATCAGACGCATTTCGGAAACGAAGTGTTATTGGAGGAGGGTGGTATCCACCCTCTGAACACTTTAAATCTTAAAAGGGGCACTAGAACTCCTGACTACCAATGCAATGAGCCCCATCCAAAGTTTGTACGACCCCTCTTTCTATATATACCTTATATGCTCCCAGGAAATAACTTACAACCCTTGCCCTGAGGACTCTAGGGAGGTTAAAATCCTCAAAGACATAATTTTGGGGTCCTTTCAATTACGTTGAACAAAATGGTTATCTAAAAATTTGGATTGGATGGGTTTGGGGAAATGGTGGGTTTGGAAGGGGGTTAGTTGTCCTCCAATCACTTTCGACTATTGAACACGGCACTAGCCCTCTCAATTTCCAATCGAATGACCCTTTTTCGAGGTTTCTACGACAACAAATGGCCATCTCAAAATTTCTATCAGATGCATTTCGGGAAAATACGAAGTGTGAGGTGGGGTATCCACCTTCCCATCACTCTGAATCTCAAAAAGGGCACTAAAGCTTCTGATAAGAAATCCAATAAGCCCCCTCCAAGGTCTATACGATCATCCTTTCTATATAAGCCTTGTTTGCCCCCAGGGAATAACTTAAAACCCTTATCCTGAGGGATATAGGGGGGTTGTGATCCTCAAATACGTAATTTCTGGACCTTTCAATTGCGTTGAACAAAATGACTATCTCAAAATCTCGATTGGATGTGTTTAGGGAAATGTTGCGCATGGGAGGAGGTTAGTTGCACTCTAATAACTTTCGACTATTAAAATGGGCACTAGCACTTTCAAGTTACAATCCTTTTTAGAAGTTTCTACGACAACAAATGGCCATTTCAAAATTTCTATCAGATTCATTTCAGGAAAATACGAGGTGTTGGGGGGTATTCACCATCCGATCACTCCGAATCTTAAACAGGGCACTAAAACTTTTGATTAACAATCCAATGAGCCCCATCCGAAGTTTATACGATCATCCTTTCTATATAAACCTTAAATGATCCCAGAGCATAACTTACAACCCTTGCCCTCAGGGCTTTGGGGGTATGTCATCCTCAATTGCATAATTTCTGGATCTTTCAACTATGTTGAACAAAATGGCTATCTAAAAATGTTTATTGAATGTGTTTTGGGAAATGGTGGGCGTGGGAGGAGGGTCAGTTGCCCTCAAATCACTTTCTACTATTAAAAAGAACACTAGCCCTTTTAATTTCCAATCAAATGAGCTCTTTTCGAAATTTCTATGACATCTCCTTCGATACGAAGTGCTCTGGTCTAAACAAAAAAATATATAAATAACACATTATGCCTACATCGCTCTTTACTTAGGCAGCACTATTGCGCTGCCTATGATATATACAAAGAAATAGGACCATGGTTGCAGCAGTAGGTCCAACCTAGTAAGTAGCGAACCATAGCCCATAGTAACCAAAAGTTGAAAAACACGTTTGAAAAAAACTGCATCATGAGAAAAAGAATTACCATCTGACACTAATTCAGGAATGGTAACTATTATTTCTTGTAATCTAAAAAGTAAAAGTCAATTGCATGAAAAAATATATAGTCATTTCGAAAAAAAAGCCTGAATGGTCGATAGCCTTGTATAGGATAATTACAGTCCTCCAATTTGAATAGCAAGGAAAAACACATTTTGCATGGTTAGCGCTGATGTGTCTCTTTTGTTTTCTTCTTTTTTCTACCAGGACTAGCAGGTTATCAGAACATCATTGAGAGGTGTTTAAAGCTTATTTAAAATTCGTTGCTCATATCTACGTGCTTCTTATAAGTTCTATCATCTGCAAGTTCCATATGGTGCTAAAAATGTCACTTTTGGTGCCATTTCCCATGTGGCGGGGCTAGCGGGCCACCAAAACATGGTAGAGAGATGTTTAATTGCTCATATAAAAGCTGTTGCTCATATCTACATGTCTTGTAGAAACTTCACTATCTACAAGTTCCAAATGACCCTAAAAATGGCACCTTCGGTGTCATGTCTCAATTGCTGAAAATGGGGCTATTATGTCGCCAGTACTTCCTAGAAAGATGTTTAGTGGATCATTTGAGAACTGTTGCTCGTATCTACGTGCTTTTTATCAGTTCAGCATTCTGTAAGGGCCATATGACACTATTAACGACACTTTCTTTCCATTTTTCAAGTAGAAAAGCTGGGAAGTATAAAACAGCATCATTGTAATATTTATGGTCTAAAACCCTCAACTGTAGGTTTTCAATCACTAATCCCGTATGCCCCCTTCCACCTCCCTTAGTAAATTTCATAAATCTTCTGCTCCCCAGCAGGCTGCTGCCACATTAGGAGGGATATCAGGCTACCAAGCCATCATAGAGAGATGTTTAATGGCTCATTTTAAAAGCTATTGCTCATATCTACGTGCTTTTTATAAATTCTACCATATGCAGTTCCATCATGGTTGAAGCAGTAACGGCAACCTAGCAAACGTCGAATCACAGCTCATAATAACTAAAAGTTGAAAACTCACTTTTTGAAGAAAAAAAAATGCCCAATAAAAAAAAAATGCCGTTTGACACTCATTCCGGAATTGTAACTATCATTTCAGTTAATTTTAAAAGCAAAAATTTATTGAAAAAAAATATGTAAATTTAGAAAAAGTGTCTTAAACCCTTGAAAATGGCACCAGATCGCTACGAAAAATGCACCATTGGAATCAGTATGGTCGAAAACATGTATAGGAGAATTACAGTCCTCCACCTCGAACAACAAGGAAAATCACTTTTTGTGCATGGGTTTTTGGAAAATCATTTTTTTTTTTTCTACTAGGGCTAGCGGATTACCAGAAAGTGATCGAGAGAATTTAATGACTCATTAAAAGCTTTTGCTCATATCTGCGTTCTGCTTACAAGTTTTCCAATCTGCAAGTGCCATATGGCACTAAAAATGGTACTTTTGGTGCCATTTCTCAAGCGTAAAAGCTGGGACACAAAACAATCAGACGGTACTAAGTCTGTTCTATAAAGTGGATATGGCAGCAACTCCCACCGAAATTCTGTCTAAAGTTCTTCTTTAGCGTGTGAAGAATGTACTGGGGAGTGATGGAAGAGGATTCCACGATGAAGCTCTCAAGGACACTTCTTAGCTAATTTTGCTCAAAATTTCCTCAAAATTTTTACATAATAGGCTCCAGTGCTAGTTATTCAACCTTATAAAAAGTCCACAAGTACAACTCCTTCACAGTCGTAGAACACGGTTGCCATTACCCTGTTGACAGAAATTTCATGTATTTTTCGAATACCCTTAGCATTGGGGCATTTACTGGTACCAGGAAGTCAAAATTGAATTATCTAGACGATGAAGGAGTAAAGTTGTGTTGGTATCAAGCGACCCATGAAAAATAACTGAAACTTCTATGTTTCAAAATCAGGTTATGCGGTATAATTTTACGAAATTTTATGAGTGATACAGAAATTTTGCTGAGGTTTTGAAAACCTTGAAAACCATGTTTAAAAAAAAGCGTTACTTCTAGGATCCAAGAAAATCGATGCGCGATGACTACTTTAGAAATTATTCCTTATTGTGCATTTCATTTTTGAAGAAGAAGAATGCATGTTTTCTTTCTTACCTTACATGGCATTAAACGTCTAAAATATATTATAACGTTAATCACAAATTTTTTTAAAAATGTGAATTTCCGTTTTCAGAAATTAGGATTTACGGTATTGTTTCACAAAGATTTATGAGAGATGCGGAAATTTTGCTTGGGTTTCCGAAGAGGAAATACGTTTCTATCAATATTCAAAGTTGTTTGATTTCTAAAAAGTTTATCTTCGAAGCTAGGACATTTTACTTAGAGTAACTAAAACAAAATCTAGTGGAAGTAAGGAGCAACATTAAAACTTATAAGACAAGGATATAGAAGAGGTCTGATTGTACACCTGAAGGCCAAGTACGTGAATAAATATGCTTGCCCAATTTTGTGGTATATTGCAACCCAAAAAGACGCATCTAAAGCAGATAGTGAGCGCAATTTACCAGTTCTTATGGAATGAAAAATTTCTACCCAAACATAAAAAAGATCTTCATAGATAGAAATCATGAAGGTCTTCAGGTCACATGCGTGGAATATAAGATGAAAGAACTTTTCATTAGGGCAATATTGGAAGAAATGATAGGGAAAACAGAATCACCATTAAGAGCTTGGTATGAAACATGGAAAAGAAAAGAAAAGGAATATCCACCAAAATGTAGACAAGCATTCGAATAAATATATGAAATAAAAAATTAGGAATATCGCTTGAGATAAGTGGAAAAAACGACAAAGAAAGGCTTAAGGAATATTATGAAAAAAGAAACAGCTTCCTCCACTAAAGATCATTGAAAATTATAGTTACAGTGAAGAAGAGGAGGATAAAAGTTTCATGCTACTAGAAAGTTGTCTGTTGCCACCAAAAGTTTTAAAGAACTTAAAAAGTTAATTTACTACCCACGGAAGGCTTGAAAGTAAAGATGAAAATAAGTAGTAGTAATGAACTATACGATAAAAAACTAGAGACACAATGTCACGAAATGTTTAAATGTGAAAAACAAGAAGCAAATATAGTAAGAATGAAAAATTCAATAGCTAGTGCTACTGGTAAAAAAGATGAAGTTAATTTAGAGAAAGCTGTGTAACTAAAAGTAGATGACGAGGCGCATGTGACAACAATAGTGTACATTGCATCATATTTTTGTTATTACCTGTGGAAGCGAAAAAAAGCAGAAGGAAGGTTATGATGTGATAAATGGTGTGGAAACAGAATGGAAAATAGTAAGGATTATGAAGTGTAAGAAAATTGATGAAGTGATTGGTCTATAGTAGAAGGAAATAGTTTTCTGTCTTAATGGGTAAGGATGTGTTGTTAAAAAAGAAAAACAAACAAAAGGAGAGTTGAGTAAAAAATAGAGGATTTAATGGAATAAAGTCTTAGGTTTGTAAGAAATTTAGTTTTTCATTTTGTGGCAAGGATTTAGATAGATA
>JAQQPU010026164.1:0-11657 GCA_029168905.1 Artemia sp. Kazakhstan ARC1039 | reverse complement strand
CAAATAACATAACCATTTCTTTTATTCAAATCCCAACCACAAATCAAGTTATCGTATATTGAACAACCTCTGATTGGCTCATAAAAAATG
This sequence comes from Artemia sp. Kazakhstan ARC1039, assembly GCA_029168905.1. Classification (NCBI taxonomy): domain Eukaryota; kingdom Metazoa; phylum Arthropoda; class Branchiopoda; order Anostraca; family Artemiidae; genus Artemia; species Artemia sp. Kazakhstan ARC1039. Next base: position 11,567 of record JAQQPU010026164.1, on the reverse strand, counting down.
CCCACGTCAAACGATACATTCATTGTGCAATTCTTATCAAAAACAAAAAGCTTTATACCCCTTTTTTCCAATGAGAGTTAGCTTTAGCAACGACACATTCTTAACAAACTAGTCTTGACTAAAGGCAATTGTCCAAAAAATCAATCACACTAGGACCGGTATTGCGTACTCGTTCCTCTTTGAAAGAGTGTAATGACCAGTAGAAGTAAAATTAACAGAAAAAAAACTGTTTGGTACGGGGGCGTCGTAGAATCGCTACGAGCTAGTCAAAAAAACCTGTTTGTACGGGGGCGTCGTAGAATCGCTACGAGCTAGTCTACTAAGATAATATAACAAAAACTATAGGGGTAAAACAGCCCCCCCCCCCCAGAGTTCGGGGACAAGTGTTGTAAAATATATCCTGGGAGCATATAAGGTTTTTATGGAAGGGGTGGTCATATAAACTTCGGAGAGGGCTTATTCGATTGCAAATCATAATTTCTAATGCCTTTCTCAAGAGTCAAAGTGATCAGATGGCAACTTGCCCCCCCCCCCGGGCGGGGGGGCGGGGGGGCCAAATGCATCCAGGCAAAAGTTTGGGGTAGCTATTTTGTTCAAAATAGTTTAAAGATAAAATAACGAAAACTCCGGGGTCGGCACATCCCCCTGGATCCCGGGAGCAAGTTCTGTAAGCTATGCTCCGAGGGCATATAAGGTTATATGTAAGGGGTGGTCGTATAAACTTAAGAGATGGCTCGTTTGATTTGAAATTCAAAGTTCTAGTTACCTTTTTAAGAGTCATTAAAAGTGATCGGAGGTTTTCTAAACCCACCACGCCTTTTTCCCCAAATATATCCGGTACAAATTTCGAGAAAGTTATTTTGTTCAAAATTATCCAAAATTCAAATTACTATAAATTAGGGGTTGATAAATCCTCCATAGCATCCAGGACAAGAATTGTAACTTATGTAAGTTGTAATTTCTTAAGAATCAAAACTTATCAAAAGAAAACAATCTCCATCCCCCTTGTGCCTTTTTCTCCAAATGTATCTTATCAAAATTTTGAAATAGCCATTTTGTTCAAAATACTCCACAATTCAAATTACTATAACTTAGGGGTTGAAAAATCTTCCCTAGCCCCTGAGGCAAGATTTTAATTTATGTAAGTTGCCCATTATTAGAAAATAAGGTTCTTTGGAAGGTGTGGTCGTAGTAACTTTGGAGGGGGCTCATTCAATGTTAAGTTTTAAAATATCTGTACAAAATAAACATAAATAGAGGGTAAACGCCGGAGACACAATGTCGAATGACAAAAACCCAAAACCGAAATTCGATCTGAAATTGAAACATCTAGCTCTTTTTTTAAGAACCAAAAGTGATGAATGGTCAACTAGCCCACACCCCACTTTCCCAAAGGGCATCTGATCAAAATTTGGAGATAGCCATTTTTTCAAAATAGTTCAAAGGGCAAATAACTATGTTTCCGGGGTAGAGCCGCCCCCCCCCCCGCCCAGCCCCGGGGAAATGGCTCTGATCTACATAACTTAATTATTGTTACTTTGATACTTTGTTTACCTTGAGACTTGGAGTTGGTGATTTACGTGGTAACTTCGATTTACGATGCAAGAGCTGTAAGTTGTGCAAGTTGGTTGTTGTCATTTTGATACTTTGTTTACTTTGATACCTTTTTAACTATGACCCTATATTTACGTTGATACTTTGGTATTGTTACTTTGATGCCAGTTTTGATACTTTGATGAAAGTTTGAGGTTAAAAAAAAGTTTTTTTTAGAAACTTGAAATTTTTTTCAATAAAAAAACGAACAAAAATTGATTAAAAAGAATTTCCGAAAGTTTTTCCCCAAATTCTTTCCAAAAGAATTGGGGTAATGTACTTCTAATGAACGGTGTCTTCACTACAAACAAGAGTATGGCTTCTGCCAGTTTCCCAAACGGTAAAAGTATCATTCTCTTACTTAAATTAATTAAAAAAAAACTCTTTCCACAAAATAAGTTTTTCAAAGAAAAGTAAAGAACTCCATTAAACCAAAAATGAGCAAAAATAAAATCAAATAATCTACCAAGCGTGAAACTACCACAAATCAGCATCGATATATAAATAAAACCCAAAACGAACATAAATACAATAAATAACCAAGTCAAACTCAAAATGAGCAGAAATTAACATGAATTGGGCTCAAAACCCCTAAGCCTTCCCAAGGCCAGAACATAATTTGCACTTTACTGAAAAGATATAAATGTTTTTACTTTTATAACTTTAATAAATCAAATAATATTAACATTTTGATTACTAAATATCAGTATATGTATATTAAACTGACAATACACATTCATTTTTTCATTCATTCAGAAGGTTTTGGGATTTTCCTGAAAATCTGGCAAAAACGAAGCGGCAAAAACATTTGAGCCTAGAGGCTTCAAAGTTTTAAATCCGGCCTGTGTGAAACAATTCTTGAGCTGTTGAGCTTTCAGCAATTAATATCATTTTATATCCAATATTTAGTCTAATTTATTAGTTCTTACTAAAACTGTTATTTTATTTTGGAATAAAAAAATATTTTGAAATAGGGAATTTTGAAAAACTTTAAACTTCGGCAATCAAAAACGAACTGAAATTAATTTAAAAAAAAAACTTTCCGAAAATGAAGTTTTCTAAAGAAAAGTAAAGGCCATATTAAACATAAGAACAAAAGAAATAGAAACCTACAATAACTCAAACTCAAAACAACCAGAAATTACTATTAAAGAATAAATGAAACCCAAACGAAAAGAAATTAAATAAACAATCAAAGCAATAAACATACATCAGGTACTAAAATAAATGAATAAATAAATCTCAAAACGAGTAAAGCTTGAGTTGAATATGCAAATCAAGCTTAAAACGAACAGAAATATTTTGCTATTGAGGCGTAAATGAAACCCAAAACGAAAAGAAATTAAACAAACAATCATAGCAAACAAACAAACAACAGCTACTAATATAAATGAGTAAATAAATCTTAAAATGAGTGAAACTTAAATTTAAAATGCAAATCCAGCTTAAAACGAACAAAAATCTCTACAAAGAAGAGCTTGGGTTTTGCGTCCTTCTTTCGCTGTACAAGTCTAAAACCTACTGCGTCATTGGTGCTTTACTGAAAACGAATTATATTACAAATATTTTCTTTTGTATTTATTACAACATTGAAAATAAACATAAGAAATTACGGTAAAATACAAATTTTGAACTGATGAGCTTTCAGCAATTAATATAATTATATATCAAATATTTTGTTTAATTTTATTAATGCTTTCCAAGACTGTTTAAGACAAATATAGCTTCACTAGAAAAAAGAGTTTGGATACTGCCCCCTTCCCTAGCTGTAAAAGTCTAAAGCCTAGTACGTCATTGGTGCTTCACTGAAAACGAATTATATTACAAATATTTTCTTTTCCAGTTATTGCAGCATTGAAAATGAAAATAAAATTACAGCGACATAAAATCTTGAACTGATGATCTATCGACAATTATTTGCATTATATATCAAACATTCAGCTTGATTTTATTTGTATTTTTCAAGACTGTTCAAGACACATATAGTTTTCAGTAAAGCGCCAATGACGCAGTACGTTTAGACCTTTACAACGAAGGAAAGAGGCAAAACCCAAACACTTCTTTGTAGAGATTTTTGCTCGTTTGAAGCTGGATTTGCATTTTTAATTTAAGTTTCACTCGTTTTAAGATTTGTTTATTCATTTATATAAGTAACTATTGTTTGTTTGTTTTCTATGATTGTTTATTTAATTTAATTTCGTTTTGAGTTTCATTTGTGCCTCAATCTCAAAATATTTTTGTTCGTTTTAAGCTTGGTTTGCATATTCAACTGAAGCTTTACTCGTTTTGAGATTTATTTATTAATTTATATTAGTACGCGATGTATGTTTTTTTGCTACGATTGTTTATTTAATTTCGTTTCGTTTTGGGTTTCATTTATTCTTTTTATAGTAATTTCTGGCTGGTTTGAGTTTGAGTTATTGTAGGTTACTATTTCTTCTGATCTTATGTTTAATATGGCCTTTACTTTTCTTTAGAAGACTTCTATTTCGTAATTTTTTTTTTTTTAAATTAATAATGGGATACGGATGCCGACTTTACCTTGGGAATTTCAAAACCATGGGCAGCACAGTTTCAGGCCCTTTGTACTACCGTCTTATGATGAGGTTTAATTTTCAAATTTTTTCTCCACAAAAGAACTTTTTTCAAACAATCTTTTTTTAGATACCTTAAACAAGGGACGAGTGGAGATAAAGTCATATAACAGTTCAAACGGAAAACAAACAGAAATCAATATGAATGAATAAAAAAAAAAAACAGAACAGAAATTACAAAAAAATAATGAAGTTGAACTTAAAACAAAACAGAAATTACTACGAATAAGAGTAGGGCAAATTCCCTTTAAGCCGTCTCAAGGCATGAGTGTCATTTACACTTTAATGAAAACAATTTTTATTTTGAGCCAATTTTTTTTTTCATTAGACATGAATTCAACAGCAGCACAACAACAAACCTTCCACATCTAAAGGCTCTCAAGGTTAACAGATATGAGTGCCTAAGAGTGGTGCTACTGGACCCTTTCTCTCTCTCTCTCTCTCTCAAAACCACTAAACATGTTGAAAGTCATTTGCACTCCTTTGAAAAATATCTAGTTTATTTGGTGGGGTTTTTACTTGTCAAGACTTCAACAGAAAGAGAAAAATCACCATAGTAACCAAGATTACAGAAAAGAACTAACGAAAGTAAACAAACTGTTTAATATACAATGATAATCATTTCTGGAAGTATCAACAGATTTTGATATGTCAGTGTTGTAAAAAAGAATTTTTTTTAAATATATTTTGTTTCAGTGAAGCGCAAATGACACTCTGGGTCTCTGGGCTTTAGAAGGCATAAAGAGGCGTCAGCCCTGTTCCTGTTTGTGATGGTTTCTGTCCGATTGAAATTTGACTGGATTACCCATTGTAATTTCTGTTTGTTTTGGGTCTGATTTAGTCATTGATAGTAATTTCTGTTCGTTTGAAGTTTGAATTAAATAGAAAAACAAAACAAGTTTTTTCCAACTGATAGTCTGGAGCAACACTAAAAATTAAAACGAAAAGAAATTACTCCATATACAAGGGGGCTATTCCTTCCTCAGCCCTCCCTCTTTACGCTAAAGTCTTGAAGTTCTTTAAAAATACTTCTCGTTCAAATTCAACGTGACTTGTGTTTGAGCAGTTTTCTTAAAGAATAGTGATAAAAATCAAACTTTAGGGTAAAGAGCAAGGGCCAGCTTCCCTTCATATACGGAATGATTGCTTCTCATTTTAATTTTTAATGTTGCTTTTTACTTGCAGTTGCAAATACTTGTTCTTTTTACTTAGTTTTTCACCGTTTTCAAATCAGTCCAGAAAATTCCCTTCTCTCCCCACGTGTAAATTTTCCCCTTGAAAATTCCTCCTGGAGGCTTTCCTCCCTGAGGAAAATGTTTCCCGTGACATATCCCTCCGTAGAAAATAACCCCCCCCCAAAAAAAAAAATCCCGTTTGTTTCCCAATAACAAATACTATATGTGAACAATGGGAACATCGCGTAACTTACAGCCCTTTCCCCAGGTAGCATGGGGACCATGAATATTATCGGGGACCATGGGACCAAGTCATAAAATGGGGATTAGCAAAATTACTGGATCTTTCAACTATTCTGAATCAAATGGCTATCTCAAAATTTTTTTCAGGTGTCTTATCTGGAAAACGGGCGCTAGAGAAAGGCTAGTTGCCCTCAAATCTCTTTGGTAGCTTAAATATGGCACTAGAACTTTTGATTACCGGTCAAATGAGCCCTCTCCAGATCTTCCAGGATCACTGGTTCGGTACGATCTTCCCTGAGGAGAAAAAAACAACAACAAATACAAACAAATGAACACGCATCCTTGATCTTTCTTCTGGCAATAACAAGAGAAAAAAATCCACATTCTTGTAAAAAAAAAAGAGCGTGAAACCTTCACAATTTTCATTAAGATTCCTTGACTTTTCGGGCGAATTTCTTCCTTTTCAAAAACTAGGCAAATTTTCTCAGGCTGGTGATGTTACACAACTTTTGATGTATAACATTAAACTTAATGAACTTTATATATTCGGAATCAGCGTAAAATTGAAATTGTTTTTTTGAATCTGTTATTAAAATTCTGTTTTTAGAGTTTCGGTTACTATTGAGTCAAGTTACTCCTTCTTTACAGTCTGTTACCGCAAATTATTTGATTATTGTTTTACTTTAATTTAATGGGAAACAACCATAACTTTTGTAAATGAAATAATTTCCAATGAGAGGTTCATCTGTGATAGTGAAATGTAAGGATGTGAATTTATATTTTGAGCTACATTGCGTACTAAAAATGTTTGGCCTATTAGCCCCTTACCATTCATACTGCTCGCTTAATTTAGATTTATTCTTCCAAGTGAAGAAACTCTAAAATGAAAATCACCCTTCATATTGGTCTGAAGGACCTCGTAAAGACGTTTTTAAGGTTCGGCACTAAAAATAAACTTTTTACAATTCGGGCACTCGCTCCTTACCCAAAAACATCCAATGACCTTCTTGGAAAAAATGTTGGCTAAGTACTATGTAATACTGTATAGTATTAATTGGCTACTTATACCTCCTCTAGACAAAGCCATCGCTTCGTACAAACTACATATGTGTTTAAGGAAAAAGGTGCTACCACGTGGTGGTACAGTCTCTAAAACTGGGAGGCTATGTATTTGATAGTTCCACGTCGATCTCAGAATTTATGTTCGATAACATTTGGCCTATTTTAAGTTCCATAACATTTTCGATAACCCGGAAAACAGCTGTGTTTTAATCATTTTTTTTATAATTTTTTTATGTCTTACTTTTTTTTCTCATTTTTAAAGTCATAATAAAAAATAACTCTGATTTATGTATAGATCTGATGGTGGAAAGTGTTCTGGAGAACAAAATAGGAACCCTTCTGTTTTACTCTCATTGAAAGGGCGATTCTCATCCCAGAAGATGAAACTAAGGTACTAGCCTTTACCCCAACAAATTTTGGTTTAGATCTAATCATTTTTCTGTTATATGTCCTGATGACATATTTTAAAAGACTCCCTTTGTCCTCTTTCGTACCGTACGGATTGTGCATGGCCACCCGAAAGGTGTAAATAGGACACTAACTTTTACTTACCTCAAAGTTTGAGTGAAATCAAATAATCTGACTTGGCAGATGTTGCAACAACATTAATATAAAAACTACCCTAGGTCCCATGCCCCCTTTAGGGTTGTGCCACTGATTTGTAGGTTAAAGAAAGTCAATACTTTGGAATAGATACTAAATAAAAAAAAAATAAAAAACAATCGGAAGCACCATTGTTCTCCTGAATTATAACCCCGATAGGTTTTAAAAAGTGTGCGCACAATGAGGGAGCCTTTGTCAGACTTAGAACAGCCCGGGTAGCAAAATTTTCGGTACCTAGAGTAGATATTTAAACTGTCAGTTTTTCAAAAAAATTAATTAAAAAAAAGCTTTCCGAAAAATAAGTTTTTCGAAGAAAAGTAAAGGCCATTTTAAACTTAAGCTCAGCAGATTCAAATACCTGTTAAAATTCAAACTCAAAACGACCAGAAATCATAGGCAGCGCGATAGCGCTGCATAAGTAAAGAACGATGTGGGCAGAATGTTTTTTTTCCTCCATACCCGGGCACTTCGTATCGAAGGGGTTGTCGTAGAAACTTCGAAAAGGGCTCATTCGAATGGAAATGGAGTGGCTAGTGCCCTTTTTAATAGTCGAAAGTAATTGGAGGGCAACTATCCCCCCTCCTCCCACGCCCATCATTCCCCCAAACACATCCAATCAAAGTTTTAAGGTAGCCATTTTGTTCGGCGTAGTTGATTTCCAGACAGAAAATATGTTTTTGAGAAGGACACTCCCCCACAACCCTCGGGGCAAGGTTTTTAAGTTATGCCCTGAGGGCATATAAGAACGATATTGGCACAATGTATCATTTATTATTTCTTTCCTTTAGAGCAGGGCACTTCTTATCGAAGAAGTTGTCGTAGAAACTTCGAAAACAGCGCATTCAATTGGAAATTGGTGTGGCTTGTGCCTTTTTTAATAGTTGAAAGTGATTGTAAGGCAACTAACACCCCTTCCACCCCCACCATTTCCCAAAACAAATCCAATCAAAATTTTGAGATAGCCATTTTGTTCAGCAATGTTGATTTCCACATAAAAATTATGTTTTTGAGGAGGACACTCCCCCACAGCCTTCAGGGCAAGGGTTGTAAGTTATGCCCTGGGGAAATATAAGGTTTTTATAGAAGGCGTTGTCGTAGATACTTCAAAAAAGGCTCCTTCGATTGGAAATTCAAAAGGCCAGTGCCCTTTTTAATAGTCGAAAGTGATTGAAGGACAACTAACACCCCTTCCACGCCCACCATTTCCACAAACACATCCAATCAAAATTTTGAGATAGCCATTTTGTTCCACGCTGTTTAAAGTTCAGGAAATTATACCTTTCAGCAGGACACTCCCCCCACAGTCTTCAGGGCGAGGGTTACAAGTTACGCCCTGGGGGCATATAAGGTTTTTATTGAAATCTTTGTCTTAGAAACTTGAAAAAGGGCTCATTCGACTGGATATTCAAAGGCCTAGTGCCCTTTCTAATAGTCAAAAGTAATTTGAGGGCATCTAACCCCCCTCTCACGCCCACCTTTTCCCCAAACACATCTAATCAAGAATTTTAGATAGCCAATTATTCAACGTAGTTCAAAAATATGGAAATTATGTCCTTAAGAATGACAACCCCTCTCCCCACATCCCTCAGTACAAGGGTTGTAAGTTATGACCTGGGGGGATATAAGGTTTTTATTGAAAGCGTTGTCGTAGAAACTTTAAAAGGGCTCATTCAATTGGGAATTGAAAGGGCTAGTGCCTTTTTTAATAGTTGAAAGCGATTGGAGAGCGACTAACGCCCCTCTCACGCCCACCATTTTCCCAAACCCATCCAATCAAAATTTTGAGTTATACATTTTGTTCAACGTAGATGAAAGTTCTGGAAATTATGTCTTTTAGGATGATAACCCTATAAGGTCCCTCAGTGCAAGAGTTGTAAGTTATGCCCTGGGGGCATATAAGGTTTATATAGAAAGTTGTTGTAGAAATTTCAAACAGGGCTCATTTGATTGGAAATTGGAATTGCCCTTTTAATTTGCCCTTTTAATTTAATATTCGAAAGATAGCGGAGAGTAATTAACCCCCCTCTCACGCCCACCATTCCCCCAGGAACTTTCAATCAAAGTTTATATATAGCCATTTTGTTGAACATAGTTGAAGGTTCTGAAAATTATTTATTTAAGGATGACATACCCCCAGAGCCCTCGGGGCAAAGGTTGTAAGTTATGCCCTGGGGGCATATAAGGTTTTTTTTATAGATAGTTGTCGTAAAAACAGTAGAGATGCCTCAGGAGGTACAAGCGGGACTCCTTATTTGGGCATAGAACCACGTGGTTTATGGTTTTCTCACTGAGAATGGAAAAACAGTATTTTTCTCAATTGAAAAAACAGGAATTTTGTCACATTTATGGATGTTTTCTTGGATGGTTATGTGTGTTGGTCAATTTATTTGATGTTTTTCATGGATGTCAACAGTAATTTATGGATGTTTTTGTGGTTTTTGTCAGTGAGAATGAAAAAACAGGAACTTTCTCACATTTATGTATGTTTTATGGTTTTTGTCAGTGAGAATGAAAAAACACGAACTTTCTCACATTTATGTATGTTTTATGGTTTTTGTCAGTGAGAATGAAAAAACAGGAACTTTCTCACATTTATGTATGTTTTATGGTTTTTGTCAGTGAGAATGAAAAAACAGGAACTTTCTCACATTTATGTATGTCTTATGGTTTTTGTCAGTGAGAATGAAAAAACAGGAACTTTCTCACATTTATGTCTGTTTTCTTGGATGGTTATATGTGTGGATCAATTTATTTGATGTTTTTCATGGATGTCAACAGTAGTTCATGTATGTTTTATGGTTTTTGTCAGTGAGAATGGAAAAACAGGAACTTTCTCACATTTATGGATTATTGAATCTAATGGGGACAGGTCAATGACACTTCCTTCAAGGTCTCTTTCTCCAGGTGTGTTTTTGGCCAAGTACCCGCTAGGGTAGAATGTTATGATCCAGAAATAGGAAATAGATTGTTTCCGGGGAAGCTAATTAATGTCTGACAGATGACGTCAAGTTAATTAATGTCTTTGGAGTTCGACCAGAATTGTTTCCGAGGCAAAGTTTAGATCACACATGACAGATGATGTCATGATTGATTGATTGACATGAAAGGGGAATTAATTTGTTGTTTCTAAGGGGAATTATTGATTCACGAAAGGGGAATTAATTTGTTGTTTCTAAAGAGAATTGTTTCCGAGTGAATGTTTTGATCTTAGCGATGAAGTGATTAGCGCGCGAAAGGGTTTCTTTGTAATTTCAAATGTGAAAGCACAGGGATGCCAAAACAAAAGGAACTCGCTGAAATTACGTTTAGGGATTATTTGGGCGATACAGTTTTAGCCATTTTAGGGAATTATTTCGGCGAAACAGTTAGAGACATTTTAAAAGATGATTTTAGAAAAGGTTTTAGAAGAGAATTTGAGGGTAAAACTCTGTGGTCGTTATAATACACAAGGTGTATTTTAACAGTGTCGTGAGGTCCCCTACCCCAACCCCAAAAGGTTCCGATCCCCCTACCCCAACCCCAAAGGGTTCCAATGCCCCTACCACAACCCCGAAGGAAGCTCCCGGTCCTCAAAGGTCCCCCAAGCTCCCAAAGGGCCCACGGACCCCCAAAGGCCCTCACCCGGTCCCCAAAGGTCCACCGGACCCCAAAGGCCCTCCTCCGGTCCTCAAAGGTCCCCCAGGCTCCCAATGGGCCCCCGGACCCCCAAAGGCCTTCCCCGGGCCCCAAAGGCCCTCCCCCAGCCCCCAAAGGTCCCCCGGGCTCCCAAAGGACCACCCAGCCCTCAAGGGCCCTCGGATCCCCAAACGTCCTCCCGGGTCCCCAAAGAGCCCCATCCCCATTTGTTAATACTTTTTTGTGCATTTGAGATACAGAAGGGTCCCCACATTTCAAAAGGCTTTATTATATTTTTTCAGAACAAGTTTTTTTCTTAATGTCCATCATAAACCAATTTTACAACTTGAAGTAGTTATCTTTTTCACCACAACTTTACTTTACGACTTTTTTGCTTACCCCAAGATCAAGCAATACTTTTCAAAAGACATTTCAGAACAAGTTCCTTTCTTAATGTCATTCCTAAACCCATTTTACAAATTGAAGTACCCAACCTTTTTACACACAACTTTACTTTACAGCTTTTTGAATGCCCAACACCAAGCAATACTTTTCAATGGCATTTCAGGACAAGTTTTTTTCTTAATCTCCTTCATAAACCAATTTTACAACTTGAAGTAGTTATCTTTTCCCCCAGAACTTTACTATAAGACTTTTTGAATTAGCCATTATCATGCAATAC
>JAQQPU010026162.1:0-11658 GCA_029168905.1 Artemia sp. Kazakhstan ARC1039 | reverse complement strand
TTTTTAAGCTATTTGTTCACCAACTACCCCTTCACCATATGGAGGGAGAGTATCCAAGATCGGTATTGTTTTTTTTTATACCAGTGACTTTTAGTACTGTTTTTACTTCCCAGCTTTTACACTTCTGAAATGGCACCATAAATGCCATTTTTGGCCATCATATGGCACGCTACAATTGCGCTATAAAGTGAAACTTACAAAAAGCACGTAGATATAAAATTGGCTTTCAAAATAGCCCTTAAAAAGTTTTATATTATGTTCAAGCACCACGTAACGGCAAAAAAAAGAAGAAGGGAAACATAAGTGTTTCCTATGGAAAAAATCGTTTTCCTTATTTTTCAAGATAATTCTCCTGCAAAGGTATTTTTTCACCATGACGGTTCCAATGGTGCACTTTTTATTTTGATCTGACACTATTTTTAGTGGGCTATCTGTTTTCGTAATAGCATTTTACTACTAAGATCAATAAAAATAATAGTATTATTTATGAATTAGTCATAAATACCAATCTTTTCTTGCTTGACAAGTTTTTCTAGATACAATTTAAATTTTTTGATTACTGTGGCCGAGGTTTGTTCCTTACTAGGTTGTAGCTAATGCTGCAACCATAATATTTTCAATATGAAATAAAAAAATTTCCATTTCAGCGCATCTGTAGCCTTTTCAAAAACTAGCTGAAATATTTTCTATGATGGTAAGCTATATGACAGATATTACAAGAGAGCAACAATATAATAAATTAGATAACAGAATACAAAAATCGGTCCAGTGGGCTCTCTTTAAGAGTTAGGAGAGAAGGGGTTTAATCTTAGTTTTGCAAAATATAAATCCAATGTCATCTGTATAAATGCTGAAGCTAAAAACTGAAATTCTAAAAACTGACAATCTTTAAAAAAAATTGTTCTGGCTCACTTGTGACATCTGTAATGCTCTAACTAAAGCTTTGCATTCGCTATCTTTTTTAGAGCTCCTTGATCTTTACAATTTTCAGTCAAGAAGCAAGGGTGTGTTTAGCTTGACTTACTTTGACTTGACTTAACGCTCTTGCTCAGCAGGGTCGCCAGCGTAGAGGGAACTGGTTGACAGCGCTGTCAATTTTCTCCAAGCAACACTGTCCAGGGCTAGGGATGGGGCCTCATTTGGGTCGATGTTGCGGTTGAAGAGGCGTTGATTTATAACATCAGTCCATCTGGTGCACGACCTCCCTCGAGGGGAGGTTTCCAGACAATCAAGGGATTGAAGTGTGATATGATCCTTGCAGGGGTTGTTGGCGAGAGGCGGAGTAAGTGGCCGTACCATCTTATAGAACGAGCTTTTACTTGGGTGGAGAGGTTCGCTAACTTGAAGATCCTCAGGATCTCAGTATTGCGGATCTTGTCATACCATTTGAAGCCTTCACCTCGACGCAGGCGTCTTGTTTTGATGGCATCGACCTTTCTTAACTGTATCTGGATTATCGCCCATGTCTCAGAAGAGTACAGCATGATGCTTTAGACTGTGGTGTTGTAGATCAGTGCTTTTGTAAGGCGACTAATTTGCGGTTTGTGGAAGACTGCTCTCAGGAGCCGTCCGAATACAGAGTTTGCCTTTCCTGATCTGGCTGAGATTTCGATGTCAAGTGTGCCATTTGACTATATAATTGATCTGAGTCAAGTGAATCGCCTTAACACGTCAACAGCTTGGCCTTTGATCGCAACAGTGAACAGTGAGGTGAACAGTAAGGGTGATACCGATGCGGTTTTTTCTATGGGCATGATCTTCATTTTCTTCCAGTTGATTTATAGCCCAACTCTGGAGGCAGTGAGAAGATCGTCTCGAGTACAGACTTAAGTTGGTCAAAGTTTTCGTGAAGGACAGCTTCATCGTTGGCAAAGTCATCAGACAAAATCCTCCCGGGATAATTTGTGCCAAAAAGGTGTACGCAGTTTGTCTAGTTCAAATGTGGTCGATGACGCAGTTAAACAGCTCAGGTGCAGCAGCGCATCCTTTCCGTACACCATTTTGATGGGGAAGGAAGAAGAAAGCTTCCCGTTAACAAGGACGGCACTTTCTGTACTTCTGTAGAGTTCTTTAAAAAGGCTGAATATCTTTGTTGGTAGGCCAGCAGCTTTCGGGATTAGCCAAAAGGACTGCCTGCCGACAGTGTCAAAGGCAGAACGAAATGCAATGAAAGCTATGTAAGCTTTCTCGTTGAATTCCAGTGTCTTCTCAACGACCTGTCTGACCGTATGAATCTGTTCAGTTGCCGACCTTTCTGGCATGAATCCGGCTTGTTGGGGGTGGCACAAAGCATGTAAGAGACTTGCAAACAGCTTCAACAGGAGCATTGCAAACAGCTTTCCAGGAACAGAAAGTATGGTGATACCACTGTAGTCGCTGCAATCCGTCTTGCCACCCTTGCGTTTAAACACTGGCACGATGATTCCTTTCTTCCAGTCTGACGGTACAACTTTAGTGCGCCAGATCACTCTCAACACCATCTGCAGCCAAAGTAACATTGCAGGGCCATCCGTAGTAAGTAGCTCTGAAGCGATGCCACAGATCCCAGCTACTCTATTGTTTTTCAGTTTCCTCACTGCCGATGTAATCTCCTCAGGAGAAAATTCGGCACCGTCGGGGGTAGGGGTAGCTTCTGCAGCAGCGGGAACAAGCCCTGGGTCACTGCAGTCGGGTGGATCTGAGTTTAGCAGCTTATTAAATTGTTTCTCCTAGAGACCAACACATTGAGACTGATCGTATATAGTTTCTCCATTCGCTGCTTTCAGGCTTGTGGACGTCATGGCATGTTGGCCAGTCAGCTTGTGCAGGATCTTTAATTTTGCGTCTATGTCTTTCTTCTGGGCAGCTTGCTCAAGCTCAGGGGCTTTACCCACAATGAAGCATTTCTTGTCCCTGTGAAGCAAGGAGTTGCGTAGTTTTTTGAGTTGTCTGTAAAGTGTCATAATTCCTCATAATCTCGCTGGCCGTCTCTGTTCAATTGTTTCAAACGTCTGGCTGCTAATCCACTCTTTCTTCTTTCACAGCTTCAAGCCCACAACTTCGATAGCTACTCTGAGAACATTGTCTTTGAAAGTGGTCCATGCTGACTCGCTATCTGAAGACAGCTGGAGAGCCTCGAAGTGGTTAGAGACTTCAACCGTATACCGCTCGTGAGCCGAGGTATCTTGTTTCAGTCGAGAGGTGTCTATCGTCTTGGTGGATGAGGAGTTACTCATTTTGGCCCTCATCTGGGGTTTTATCCTTGTAGAGACGAGACGATGGTCGGCATTCCCGAGCTCGGCACCTCTGTATGAGCAGCAGTTTTGGACAGACGAAAAACAGCGTCGTCGAACAATGATGAAGTCAAGCATCTTTTTTGTCCTTCCATCATTGCTGTACCTTGTGTACTTCGCAATGTCTTTTCTCACAAACCAAGTATTTGTGACTGATAGAGCGTGGGTGATGCAGCAACTGAGCAGCCACTCACCATTATCATTCGGAGTGTCAACTTTTACAGGTCCAACAGCAGCAACGTATAGACCAGAGCTGTTAGCCACACCAGCGTTAAAATCTCCTAGGACTAGGAGGTAGTCGTGTGGAGGTACGGAGGAGAACTCGGAGGACAGTACCGCATAGAAGTCTTCCTTATCTTCATCTTGAGCCTCGTTTGTCGGTGCATAGCAGGTAAGAACAGTTATCTTCCCGTGCTTGCCGTCGATTCTCGCTCTCATTAGACGTGGTGAGATAGGCGTAAGAGACAATAAGGCTTTCTGAGCGAAATTGTTGAGAACAAGACTGACTCCCCCTCTTCTTTAGGGTTCAACAGACCAAAGCAGTGTCCGCTCTTCTCCAATATCTTCTTCGCTACTTCTCGTAAGGTGATTTTCTGTTATTCCTGCGTTCGTCACTTTGTATCTTCTTAGTTCATTTGCTTAAAGAAGCTTAGAACCAGGCTGATTCAGCGTCGGGACATTCCAGGTGGTGACATTAATGCCATCTTGGTCAAGGATGTTCAAGGGGGTTTGTCCTTGGGCAGGCATGGGTCTAGCCAAGGAGGATGGAGGAGTAATTTGAGGAGGAGGGTTGCTATCCCAACCGTTTCTAGGTGCATTTATTTCCCTGGTGGCTAGCCGGATATCCAGAGGCACGTGAAGTCAGCTCTGCCTGCACCATGAATGCATGGGAGCAGACTTCAGACGAGCACCATTACCTCAAAATCTTGTAAAAAATACTTTTTTTGACGTAACACATTTAATTAGGTGTTGTTTTCTTAAACCACACTGCCGTTCTATGACGAACAAATAAACTTTCACATGGGGATAAATCCATTTATATAGACAGTGAAAAAAACAGGTACAAAAGTCCAGATATTTCGATCACATATACAGCGACCGTCTTCAGTAGAAATGCTAAAATAGTAAAATTGAAACTAGCATATTTATATACAACAAAATAAATAACTTTTCGGATTATTCACAAAATAATGAACTTCCGGATTATTCACTAGATTCGACATAGAGACAGAGAGAGTTCATTCACAAAGTTCATTTAAAGTTTCTTGATGTAAATTTTCTTCTTTAATCTTGCCCAAATTAGATTTTTTAAACACTGGATTTACTGGGGACGTATTTTCATTTAAAATCGAAAATACGTTGTATATATGGGGAAATGAGACCAACCCAGTAAACAACTATAAACGCAATATTTTGTTTGCAATTAGAAGACACGGAAGGCTTTGCCACTTTCATTGGAAATTTGTTTTACATTTGGGCAAGATTAAAGAAGAAAATTTACATCAAGAGCTTTGAATCAACTTTGTCAATGAACTATCTCTGAAAATAATCTAGTGAATAATCCAGAAGTTCATTATTTTATGAATGACCCGAAAAGGTATTTATTTTGTTGTATATAAATATGCTAGTTTCAGTTTTATTATTTTAATATTTCTACTGAAGACGGTCGTGTCTTCAGACGGTCATATCTGATCGAAATATCCGGACTTTTGTACCTGTTTTTTCACTGTTTAAATAAATGGATTTATCCCCATTTGACAGTTTATTTGCTTGTAAAAAAAAATACATAAAAATTAAGCAAGTATTACTAATTATATGTGAGTTTACAATGTTTTTAAGCTTGCACAATCTCTTTTAGTTTAGTTATTTCCATTTTGAAATAAAAAGTAAAACATTTTCACCGAAGCGACATCTCAACACTTAATCATCTCAATTTATCATCTCGCCCTCGTCTGGGGTGGGAGGACGTCATAAAGAAAGATTTTAAGGAAATAGGAACTTCCTGGGAGGGTGTAAAAATGGAGGCTTTGAATAGATTGTGATGGAGGAGGAGCGTGCGTAGCTGTGTTGGCCTCAGGCGGCTTGGTGATACGGTGAGTTGTTAGTAGTTGTAGTTGTATCATCTCAATAGCTAAATGAATATAGGCCATAACCTGGCCAACAAGCAAGTTTTTTTAGGAGTAAAGCTTGTCTTTTATAAGGGAAGTAAGTAAAACTTAAGAAAAAGCACATGCAGAATGAATGGTGTGAAAAATAAAATAAGTTACAAATAAAATTAAATAAATTATGCATAAAACTAGTAGAACCCAAGAACTTCTGCTGAGGATGAAGAAATCCTCGCCCTTGCTTACATATGCTGGATTTCCAGAAGGATTTCACTATTAAGAATATAGTCAAGTATATATTCCTAAACAATAAACTTGATTATTTTTTTTTTATTTTGCTTTAAACTGTGGAATGACATCTCTCTGAAAATTATAAACCACAAAGATTAATATTAAATTTGATCGTTAAGATAAGTTCATTTTTTAACCTTAATCTTATTTTAATTTGTTTCATTGCATTTGAACTCTCTAATTTTAGTAAATAAAAGCCATTCAACATGCAGTCTTAACAATCAATTCAAAACAAAAGCAACTGTTCAACAGAGTCCCCAGCAACATTTATGGACCTCCGTCGTCATTCTAATTAAATTACGTCTCTGGGGATGGAAAATATTTTCCGTGTAAGGGGTCCTCTTTGTCAGGTCCAACCACATTAAAGGGTGAAAAGAAAGGCTAGGGAATTTTGGGTACTTGGAGGGATGTCCTACCTCTGTTTTTACATAGTTTCTTCGCTTAGCCATACCACATGTAGAAATATTCAAAACTTTTGTATTGGTTTTTTCACTGTCTAATAAAGGACTTGTCCCTATTGAATCTCTTATTCGAGAAGTTGAAACTAACCGGGCTTGTTTGTGAGGGATGTTGAACCAACCACAAGAAAATATTTGCATACTAATGCTACTGCTTCTACTAATACTACTATTAGTGTTACTATTATTACTCCTTCTGTTACAACCACTGCCACTAAAGCTTAGGCTACTACAATTAATTCTACTGCTACTACTACTACTACTATTACTACTACTATTAAAACTAAGGATATTAGGTTGAAGAATTTGGGATACATAGAAACTGTATGGAACTAATTCCAAACACACTATACCCACACAGGTTGTCAAGCGGACGCATCAGCTACGCTTCAGGAACCGTTGATGGTATTAAGCTGACATTTCAGCGTGTGTTGAAGGGGATGTTGAAGAAACCGAAGGTGTTGTTCGCATACTGCTACTAATGCTGCTACAACTAAAGCTACTTTGCAAGCTAAGGGTATTAAGGTGATGTTTTTAAGGAATACTTAGGTGGATATTGACTAAATCAAAACAAACTATGCGCATGTCGTCTTTCAGAAAGATGAAAAAGCAATACCTGAAGAACAACTTATATTATTCAGTTGGACCTTTAAAGGTAAGTTGCGGAGATTGTGAACTAGCCAGGAGGTACTATCTGTATACTTTTAATGCTACCACTATAGTTACTGTAACTAATGACGCTAAGGGTATTAAGGTGAAACTTTTAGGGAAAGCTTAGGAGTTTCAATTAAACGAAGAAACTATATGCATGTAGCTTTTCAGAAGGGCAAATAAGCAATATCATAAGCAGTATCAATCTATAATAGCTAGAATTATCATTGAAATTTTTAATGGAGCCAATTTGATTCAAAATTAAAAGTTTTGGTGCCCTTTTTAGGAGTAAAAAGAGATTGGGGGGCAAACAGCGCTTCTCTCAAGCCAATTCATTTTCCAAACGCGTCCAGTCTAACTTTTAAGATAGCTATTTTGTTCAGCATAGAAGAACGGTTCAGCAAGTATGTCCTTAGGGATATCTGGCATGTCAACCCCCCACAATTATGCAATTGGTCCGTTATGGTTTGAAACTAAATGTTGCTTAGAACTAAATCCAAAGGCATTGTGTTTACGGTTACCAATAAGACAGCTTGGCAATACATCGAAAACAACTGGGGACATTAAGTTAAAACTTTTGGGGCGACTACTATTACTGCCTCTGCTCTTACAATTTAAATTAATAAGAAGATTGGAAGTGTATCCAGGTTGTCAAATAGCATAGATAGAATCTTTTCTATTGTCGTGAAGAATAATTAAAATTTTGGTCAAGAGTCGACGATGTGTTGTTTAAATGGAAGACCTTAAGTCATGCTCGAAGTGTTCTGGAATTCAAAGGACCACCTATTTTGACCAGCAACAACCAGGATTACAATGATATGCCCACAAAAAAGTAAGCTCTTCCATTCAAACGAATCGTAGTGGATTCTTGACTAAAGGTATGTCTTTGCTCCACAATAATATGCACCCATTTGTTCACGGCTAATGATTTTAAACTGTTAAGAAAATTGTTTCTGAGCTACAGTGATTTATCTCATTACTTTTTGAATGGCCATTGAACACTTCAGAAAAATTTGTTTTTTGTTATAGGATGAAGAAAGAGAGATTCTTCAGCATCATTACACAGAATGGTCCTGTCACAGTTGCCCCTACTCTAATGCAATTATGGATTTTCGAAGGCGTGTCAAAGCATCCTTGAAAGAAACTTCCGGTAATGAATACAACTCGGGCCCACTCATTGTCCATTGCAGGTTAATGATTTTCTAATTATGCTTTGTGGTTAAACTTTTTCATTATCAACTAAAGAGGGTGTCAATTTGTTGGTATTCTGTCAAAGATCCCTCAGTTCAAATAACCCCTCCAGTGGTTATTTGACCCTTACTTCCCATCCTGACTCTAGTCATACATATCATGAAACTTGAATTCCACATGACTAAAGCCTACAAAGTTGGTCTCTGCTCAATTATTCAAATTTTCGTAATTGTTCAGTCTGGCAAATGCCCTGACGACAATAAGACGGGTATAAAATGTCGAAGCTTTTCCGATGTTATTTGAAGTTTTGAAGTCTGCTCTGGCATAAGCTACTTCCTCTGTACCCATCTGAGACAGTAAAAATACCTTAGCCTAGGGTTGTACCCTTTTATTTTCAGCACCATTCTATACAACACATGATTATAGAAATCTGGGAGAGAGCCAATATAATCAAAATCCAAATTTAGATCCTTTTTAAGAGCTTGAAGCACTTTTTTACGTTTTACTTTGGCTCTTTGCAGTCCTCTGTGTTTTTAATTAAAAATTTGTCAATTGGTAATATTTTCGAATTATTTTACAGGAGTCTTACTTGATCACAGAATATTCCATTGACCTAGAATGGCAACTTCTAGTGTATACTCTCAAATTTTGTTTTATCTTTTCTTCTAATGCTTATTCAGTATTTAAGAAAAGAAAGTTCTTTTTTAGTGTTTCATAAAATAAATTGCTTTGATAGCACAACAGTTTCTATCATATTTATATACATATATGTTATGTGTATGTGTTGTCGCCCAACCATCTAGGGCCAAACGAAAAGCAGGTCGTCCCCGAATGGAAAGAGGGGATGTCTCAAGGAAAGATTTAAGGGAATTAGGAATTTCTCGGGAGGGCGCAAGGAGGGAGGTTTTGAATAGATTTGGATGGAGGAGGAGCCTTCGTAGCTGCCTTGACTTTATGCGGCTTGGTACTGAAGTGAGCTATAAGTAGTAGTATAGAAAATTGTTTCGTTAATGGCCAAGGAAAAGACAATAACGCATTCAATCCACTGAACCATATATACTGATGTATTCATGAGTTGGCAAAACCTGCTCTTAAACCACATTTAGCGAGGATGGACTCTCAAATGTTGCTTAGGACCTTCAAAAGGCTTTGCTGGATGAAATGCATTCTAGGTTTATAAGCCTTGGTTAGGTCAAATCCGTCATGATTGCAAAATATCTTGATCCACGTTAAAAAAAAAAAAAAAAAAACTGTTTATCTCACCTGACAGTTCTTGTGAATCAGCCACACTAAAATCAAGTCATTTTGTGGGGATCAATTAAAAAAAAACTTTCCGAAAAATAAGTTTTTCAAAGAAAAGTAATGGCCATTTTAAACTTAAGCTCAGGAGATATGACTAACTGTTAAAATTCAAACTCAAAACGACCAGGTATTACAATTAAAGAATAAATGAAACCCAAAACGAACAGAAATTAAATAAACAATCATAGCAAAAAACATACAACAAGTAATAATATGAATGAATAAATAGATTTTAAAGCGAGTAATGCTTAGATTGAATATGAAAATCAAGCTTAAAACGAAAAAAAATAGTTTGCCATTAAAGTATAAATGAATCTTAAAATGAAAAGAAATTAAATAAACAATCAATGCGAACAAACATACAATATATATTAATGTAAATGAATAAATAAATCTTAAAACGAGTGAAACTTAAATTGAATATGCAAATCAAGTTTGAATCGAATAAAAATTACTACAAACAAGGGTTTGGGTATCGCCTCACTGCAGAAGCCTAAAACCTACTCCGTCATTGGCGCCTTACTGAAGACTATATGAGTCTTGAACAGTCTTGGAAAGTATGAACAAAATCAAATTGAATATTATATATATAATGATATTAATTGTTGAAAGATCCATCAGTTCAAGATTTTTTTTTTTCACTGTAATTTTTATTTTCATTTTCAATGCTGTAAGAACTGGAAAAGAATGAATTTGTAATTTACAAGTAATTCGTTTTCAGTGAAGTGCCAATGACGCAGAAGGCTTTAGGTTTTTGCAGTTAAAGAAGGGGGCAGTATCCAAATTTTGTTTGTAGTGAAACTATATTTGTCTTGACCAATCTTGGAAAGAACTAATAAATTAAACTGAATATTTGATGTATAATTATATTAATTGCTGAAAGCTCATCAGTTCAAAATTTTACTGTAATTTTAATATTTATTTTCAATATTAAGTACAAAAAAAAACATTTGTAATATAATTTGTTTTCAGTAAAGTGCCAATGACGCAGTATGTTTTAGGCTTCTGCAGTGAGGCGATACCCAAACTCTTGTTTGTAGTTATTTTTATTCGATTCAAACTTGATTTGCATATTCAATCTAAGTCTCGCTCGTTTTAAGATTTATTTATTCATTTACATTAATATATATTGTATGTTTGTTCGCATTGATTGTTTATTTGATTTCTGTTCGTTTTAAGTTTCATTTATACTTTAATAGCAAACTGTTTTTTTTTTTCGCTTTAAGCTTGATTTTCATATTCAATTTAAGCATTACTCGCTTTAAAATCTATTTATTCATTTATATTATTACTTGTTGTATGTTTTTTGCTATGATTCTTTATTTAATTTCTGTTCGTTTTGGGTTTCATTTATTCTTTAAAAGTAATTTCTCGTCGTTTTGAGTTTGAATTTTATCAGGTATTCATATCTCCTGAGCTTAAGTTTAAAATGGCCTTTACTTTTCTTTGAAAAACTTATTTTCCGGAAAGTTTTTTTTAATTAATTTTTGTTCGTTTTTGATTGCAAAAAGTTTCAAGTTTTTATTGCATTGGGGGGCGGTTACTTACTGTCCGGTTATTCTTGACTTTAAAAAACAGATCTAGAACTTTCAATTTAAATATAATGAGGCTTTTTTCAAAGTCTATACGATTACCTCTTTGATAAAAACCTTATGTATGAACAATAGACAACTTCCATAACTTGTGGACAGGGATTGGCAAAAATGAATGGATTGAAAAAATTGCTCCAATAAGGGTGTTTTGACCAATTTACTTGCTGACACAAAGGAACCACGACTGTTTGGAATTGACCTTAATAGGATTCTGTGTGCCAAAGCAATTTTGCATCTATCACAGAGTATGTATTTTAACCTTATAAGTGGATAATTATAATAGATTTACTACGTGTTCTTCCCATACAAAACTTTACCTTATTAAAGTCTTTGGGGTGGGGGTGGCGTAGTTGGCAGAAGGAAGAAAACTTTAGCGTAGACAGTAGGAGAGGGGAGGCTGAGGTTGGAGACTCATCCAATACGGAGCGGAACTTCACTTATCTCCTCCATTCCCGATTTAGGAGATTAGACAGACTCATTGGGCTGTAGAATGTTGGACCGTTTGATTTGTGGAAGACGTTAAAATACTCAAAAATACTTTATATTTTCATTCATTGCAGGATTGATTTCATAGATTGTGGAATGGTGAGCCCCCTGGCCCATCATTTTGGGTGAGCCTCAACTCATAATATACAATTTTGCTTAATTGTTCCGTGTTATGTGCATATATTGTTCTATATATGTTATTTTGAGTTATACTTTTATCGCATTGCGTTCATTTTTAAGGCTTGAGATAAAAACTGAAACCATAGCGGAGACAGTGGTGGGGGGAAGTCTCCCCCCTCACATGCATAAT
>JAQQPU010026161.1:0-11658 GCA_029168905.1 Artemia sp. Kazakhstan ARC1039 | reverse complement strand
TGTCTGATTTTTTGTCTGCTTTTCAAAATGTTCGTATTTGGAAGTCTGTCAGTTAACACTAAGCTGTAAATTGGGATAACTCTCTCGCAATAACAATAGGCTTAGCAGTGATTAAATCTCATTTTCGGCGACAATTCAATCAGATCAGAGTTGTGCAAATGGAATACCTTTTTGCAAATTGAGTTAGCTTCTATTTCATAGACAAAATATTTGAATTCCTTTTATTCAAATCACCTATCAAGTTATCAAAAAAATATATGAAGTAGAAATCTGGTCTGTAAATTGTGTCAGAAAAACTTGTTTAAATTGACAATACTTAATCAAGTTACCGTATGTGGAGTAACCACATGCAAATACTGGTTTAGAAAAAACTGGAATAGTGACAACAACAAAAAAATAATTGATATATAATCTGGTAAATTGTGTCAGAAAAACTTGTCCTTCATAACACGTTATGCAAGGTCCTAACTAGTACAAGATGGTACATAGTATAACGCAATGTGAGGCAAATCCAGAAGACCATGTGAGGGAGCTCTGAATATCTTTGAAAAGGTCAAGGAACGTAAAGGCCCCAAATAATACAGGAAGGAACACAAAGGACCAGAATAGCATAGAAATTGCTATACCTGCGAGCAAATCCAGAAGGCGCATTCTACTCGTAGCTTTTTATGGGTAAGACTAAACTTAATGAAACCAATATATTTGGAATCATCATAATAAGCCGATTCTTTTGCTATGGCTATTGGTATCAAAGTTCCGTTTTTTAGAGTTTTGGTTACTATTATTCCAGGTCGCTCCTTACTTACAGTTCGTTACCAAGAACTGTTCGATTACCCATCAAAATCCAAACAGAGATCATTAAAATATTGATCGTTATTTCTGCGTTACCAAAAGTATTGTATGTATAAAATTTTACAGTTTCATGAGATGTAATTAAACGAATAGAAAAGGTTTCTCATCTAAAGTAAGGAGCGAGTTCAAAACTTAAAACAAATATAAATCACTCTATATATAAAGGGGACTGCCCCCCTTCTCGACACCTTGATCATTAAAAAAAAAATTGGAAAAATTTGGAAAAAAGCTAAACTTCAAAGTAAATAGTAAAGAGCTAAGGAGGAGACAGGTTCCTTCATACAAAGAATAACAAGTTCGAATAGGTTTCAAATCTGTTCCTTACTTTCAGTTGAAAAGCTCTTTTTTTGTTTAATTTCTTTGTGTTTTCCAAATCATACCCATGCCTAACCACGATATAATTTGAGGTACCGGTCCCTTAAATCCCTGGTCAGTTTCTTTTAAAATGTGTAAATCAATAATTTTCAATAATCAGGAAATCAATAATTTTGCGTTGATTACTACCATTCTACGTTTAAATTTGCAACGTCAATTTTGGATAAAATTTGAATATACTTAAAAAATCAATGAGAATAGTAATTTTGGTGAAAAGTCCTTCTTAATATTACTAGAATTTTGGTTTGATTAAAATGATGCAAATTTTTTTTTATGGTTGCAAATTATGTGAGAATTTTCATCTTCTACATAACTGAAGCCATGACAGCCTCTTCAATAGGATTTCCTTATCGATAAATACATTACATATATTTTTTTTTAAATACATTGAAGTACTTCATATAAATAGAAAAAGAAAAATATTACCATTTAAAATTGCTGAAAACTAAGTTCCTATCAGTATTTGCCACCCCAAAGAATTTTCATGGCGGGACTGATGATGACCTGCCTTGCCTTATCGACCTCTGTGCTGGTAGATATATGAATATAATACATTAGCTGTATAGAGAAACATTTTAATGAATTCCTACTCCCCCCTTCCTCTTTCAACATTTATCTGAAGCCTCATGAAGAGTAAGCAGTTTGTCCATTAAAATTTAATTTTGTAGGAATCTACCTTACCCCCACTTAAACAATGACTCACCCGCCCCCTTCCCTCATTATAACTGACACGCAATTACAGATGACCAATTAAATAAAATTAATAAAATAAAATTATAAATACAACTAATATTTTGCTCAAAATAGTCTGAAGATCAAATAACCATGCCTTTGGGGTTTAACAACCCCACCAGCAGCATCTGGGGCAAGGGCTGTAAGTTAAGCTAGTTGTTCATTGCTAACACATAAGATTTTTGTAGAAAAAGTTTTGAATGAACTTTGGAGGGGGGGGGGGTCATTAGATTGGAAATCAAAATTTCCAGTGCACTTTTTCAGAGATAAAAGTGATCTGAGGGCTTCCACCCCATCCTATTTTTCCTCCAAATACATCCGATCTAAATTTTGGGGCGGCCATTTTATTTAAAACAGTTTAAAGTTTAAATAACTATACCATAATTAAATAACTATGGTTCATAACCCTATTGTGTTTTACCCAATGTAAGTACGGTGGTTGAGTTGAACGAGGGTTCAGTAGCCCGAGGGTCCAGTTGCAAGGGGTTCAGTTGCACGGGGGTTCAGTTATACGGGGGTTGAGTTGCACGACCGTTCGGTTACACGGGGGTTTAGTTAAATGGGATTGAGTTGCACGGGGGTTGAGTTGCACGAGGGTTCAGTTAAAGGGGGTTCAGTTGCATGAGGGTTCGGTCGCACGGGGGTTCGGTTATACGGGGGTTCA
Organism: Artemia sp. Kazakhstan ARC1039; assembly: GCA_029168905.1. Lineage (NCBI taxonomy): Eukaryota > Metazoa > Arthropoda > Branchiopoda > Anostraca > Artemiidae > Artemia > Artemia sp. Kazakhstan ARC1039. The sequence goes on along the minus strand of JAQQPU010026161.1, from coordinate 9,035 downwards.
GTTGCACGGTGGTTCGGTTATAAGGGGGTTCAGTTACACGCACACCCCTAATTTCATTACAAATATAGCGAATCAACTTGGCTGAATCCAGTATTACCACCGTGTGGCATTACTTCTTTTGCAACTGCGAAGCCTAAAATATAGTTATTGTTACTTTTAGATCAATTAGCTTCTCAGTATTTTAAATTGATTACAAATTCTTCCTCTTCGGGATAAAGTTGTATTTGGTGTCCTAAACCACCTAACTTTAAATGTGAAAAAAAAACTTTAAAAATGTGAAATTGATATCTAATTCCTCTTGGTGTCCGGGAATATTTCTGTTCTACGCTGTTGTTATGAAAGTAAAGGGTAAAATTTATCCCCAAAATGAGCAGAATTTATTCCGTATAGGAATGGGACTGCCCCTTTCTCATCCCCACCTCCACTTCATGGTCTTAGAAATTTTGGAGGATGCTCATTCGATCAGAAATTGAGAGTTCTGGTCCTTTTTTTATAAGTCGAAAGTGATTGGAGACCAACCAGCCGAAGGAGGGGGGAGGGGTATTTTTCGTGGTTGCATTTTCTGCAATGGGTATTTTCCGAGGAAGGGGGTATTTTCTGGTGGGAGGTTTTCCATGTAGGGGTGGGGGCATTTCCCGGGGGGTAGACGCCAGGCCCCTTTTTAATTATCAGATTATCATTCCTATGTAGAATTATAATTCTAGAAGTTAAAAAGCTATAGAAGTTCTAAATGTAGAAATAAAATAGGCTACTGGAAAATTAAGGACATCCAATATTTTTTTTTTAGTTTGCAATACCTATTTATTTCCTGAAAAAGAAATCCAAAAATCATATTCTTGTTGTACGGCTAGTACAATATATATGGTCTTGCCACCCTTTAATCCAAACCTTGGGCTCGGATTTGTTTTACATATTCCAGACATTTAAGGGAAAGGAGGGGAAATGGTAATCAAGAAATTTACTTTAGAGGGAGCCAGTGAGTAAAAATAATTCCTGGAGAAGAAAAAAGAAGAATATTTTCAAAGGAAAGAATTATTAAGTTATTAGGATGTTATGATTTTTAAATTTATTTTGGCTCTCCCAAGGGTTGAAAATTAGTAAAGAAATACCCAGGAACCCCATTTCTCTTAAACAGAATTCACAGTATGTCCATGTCTCCATCCAAAGACGAAATATGCAAAAACGTTAAATCGGATTTAATATTACTATTCCGTAACTAGTGTGACAGGGTTAATCAGCCACTTTGAAATGAATATAGTTCGCATCTGTTTTTTCGTTGAAGATTCATAAAAATAGATCTTTATATGACGAGAATGTATTTTACAGTAGCCAAAAAGCTGCTGTTCCCTTTCCACAGTTGCAAGATCTGTGAGGTTCTATCCCTGCTTCTTATCTCCCTTAGATAAGCTGAGCAATTTTGGAAAATCTTAATTCTATTCAAAACGAAAAAATTCCGCAGCATTTGTTCTTGTTATGCTACTGCTACTACTTCTAACTCACTATATCATCAAACCGTCTGAGGCAAACACAGCTACGCACGCTCCTCCTCCATCCCAATCTATTTAAAGCCTCCCTCTTTACAGCTTCCCGGGAAGTTCCCATTTGCTTTAAATTTTTCCTTATGACATCCTCCCAACCCCATTCGTGGGTGACCTACTTTTCGTTTGATCCTGGACGATTGGTCAACAAGGACGATCTCGGACAATCTGTCATCCTTCTCCCGCAAAACGTGTCCTAGCCATTTCAACCTTTCTCTCAGTATGGCCCTAGAAAGGGGGATTGACCCACATTTTTCATACTGCTCACTGTTTAAGATGCAGTCAGTCAGTCGGGTACCCAAAACAATCTTTAGATAAATTTTCTCTCGAAGATATCTAGCAAACCCTTCTCCGTTTACGGAGCACCCAAGCTTCATCACCATGCTTGACCCCTGTCATCACTGTTGCTTTCATTATTCTAATCTTGGTGCGAAAACTTATCTTCCTATTCTTCCAAATATTTTTCAACTTTGAATACCCTGGGCCCTGGCTATTCTACTTTTAATATCTCCACTGCTTTCACCGTTTTTACAAGTAATGCTACCAAGTAGGTGAAGCTGTCCGTTTGATCTATGTTCCTGTTACCCAATGTCACCTCGTCACCTTCACTTATTCTCAGTCTATGCGATTTAGTTTTCTTAACATTAATTTTCAAACTTATTCCTGCACCCTCAACTCATACGACCTCTAAAAATCCATTTATTTTGCCAACACTTTCATCCAGGATTTTTCATTCATCAGCATAATCTAAACTGGAAGATTGTTAGTTTTACATTTGATCCCAAGCTTTCCCAAGGCCTTTGCTGTGTCCTTAGGACAAAGCCTATCAAAATGATCCATATATATGGGAATAGAACACAACTCTGCTTAACTCCTGATTTAATACAAAACCAGCTTCTAACCTCATTTCCTACCTTAACTGTAGCAATATTATTCGCGTACATAGCAATGCTTAAACATATGTGGTTGTACCTATGGTTTTCTGTTTCTGAAGAGAAACATCTATTCCTTGACAAAAAAAAATATTTCAAATTTTTTTATCAGCCACTGCATTTTCGTCTATGTTGTCACATTGAACCATGAAAATAAATAAGCCCTACAAACAAGTGTTTGGATACTGCCTCCTTTCCTAACTGTAAATAAAAATCAAAAGCCTACTGCGTCATTGGCGCTTAACTGAACACGAATTATATTACAAATATTTTCTTTTCCAGTTCTTACAGTATTGAAAATAAAAATATAATTACAGTGAAATAAACTCTTGAACTGATGGATCTTTCAGCAATTAATATCATTATACATCAAAAATTCAATTTGATGTTGTTTATACTTTCCAAGACTGTTCAAGACGCATATAGTTTTCAGTAAAGCGCCAATGACGCAGTAGGTTTTAGACTTTTACAGTGAGAGAAGGAGGTCATACCCAGACTCTTGTTTGTGGTAATTTTTGTTTGTTTCAAGCTTGATTTGCAAATTCAATTTAAGTTTTACTCGTTTGAAGATTTATTTATTAATTTATATTAATATCTATTGTATGTTTGTTTGCATTAATTGCTTATTTAATTTCAGTTCGTTTTAAGTTTCATTTATGCTTCAGTAGGAATTTTTTTTTGTGTTTTAAGCTTGATATTCATATTCAGTCTAAGCATTACTCGCTTTAAGATCTATTTATTCGTTTATATTATTACTTGTTGTATGTTTTTGCTATGATTGTTTATTTAATTTCTGTTCGTTTTGGGTTTCATTTATTCTTTAATAGTAATTTCTGGTCGTTTTGAGTTTGAATTTTAAAAGGTATTAGTATCTGCTGAGCTTAAGTTTAAAATGGCCTTTACTTTTCTTTGAAAAACTTATTTTTCGGAAAGTTTTTTTTTATTAATTTTTGTTCGTTTTTGATTGCAAAATATTTCAAGTTTTTGAAAATTCCTTGTTTCAAAATCAAACTTTCTATTTTCAACCAAATGAGCCCTCTCTGAAGTTTATACGAGTATCTGTTCTTTAATAACCATATATATCCCCAGAATATAACTTACAACGCCTATCCCTGGGCCCTGGGGGGTTGAGTCGACCCTGGATTTTTGATATCTGATGGTTGAACTATTTTTAACAAAATGGTCACCTGAAATTTTTATCGGATGGGTTTATCCATCCGGTGCACCCAAAGGCGTGGAGGGCGGGAGGGGCTAGTTGCCCTCTGATTTTTTTTCACTCCGAGAAAATGAACTACAACTTTTAATTTCCATTCAAATGAACCCTCTCTGAAGTTTATACGAGCATACCTTCCATATGAAACAAACATGCCCCCAGAGCAATACTTACAACGCCTGCCCCGGCCCTGGGGGGGATGGCGACACAGGAGTTTTTCTTATCTGATTTATGAACTATTTTTAACGAAGTGACCATATGTAAAGGAGATTTTGTTATATGATCTTTGAACTATTTTTAACAAAATGGCTACCTCAAATTTCTTACCAGATGTATTGGGGCGAAAAGGCTTGGGGGGCTAATTGCCCTTTGATCACTTCTGACTCTTAGAAAAGGCACTAGAACTCACAATTTCCAATTGAATGAGCACCCTTTGTAGTTTATACGACGACCCCTTCTATATGAAGTGCCCCTGGAAAAAAAATAAATGGAGTGTGGGGGGAGGCTATCTGCCCTCCAATCCCTTTTGACTCTTAAAAAGTGAATTACAACTTTCAATTTCCAATCAAATGAGCCCTCTAGGAATTTTATATGAACATCCCTTCCATAACAACCATATATGCCCCCAGGGCATAACTTACAACGCCTACCCCCGGGTCCTGGGGGGGGGGGGTGTCGACACCGGAGTTTTTTGTTATCACAAATTTCAAGTATTTTTAACAAAATGTCTATCTCAAATTTTTATCTGATGAATTTAGGGCGTGGAGGAGGGGGCTAGTTGCCCTCCGATCTCTTTTGACTCTTAAAAAGTGAACAAGAACTTTCAATCTCAAATCAAATGAGCCCTCTCCGAAGTTGATACGAGCATCCCTTCCATAAGAACTACATATGCCCCTAGAACATTACTCATAACGCCTGCCTCCGGGCCCTGGCGGGTTCCGTCGACACAGGAATTTTTCTTATCTGACCTTTGAACTATTTTCAATAAAATGGTTACTATAAAAATTTTATCGGATGGGCTTGGGGGACAAAAGGGCGTGTGGGGGGCAGGCTAGTTGCCCTTGGATATCTTTTGACTCTTAAAAATTAAACTAGAAATTTCAATTTCCAATCAAATGAGCCCCCTCTGAAGTTTCTACGAACATCCCTTTCATAAGAACCATATACGCCCCCAGGACAACACTTACAATGCCTATCCTCCGGGCTCTGGGGGACGTTTTTGTTATATAAATTTTGAACAATTTCCAAAACACTGGCTATCTCAAAATTTGTAGTGGACGGGTTTGGGGAAAAAAGAGCGTGGGGGGGGGGCTACTTGCCCTCGGATATCTTTTGACTCTTAAAAATTGAACTAGAACTTTCAATTTCCAATCAAATGAGCCCCCTATGAAGTTTATACGAGCATCCATTTTTATAAGAACCATATACGCCCCCAGGACAACACTTACAACGCCTATCCCCCAGGCTCTGGGGGGCGTTTTTGTTATCTAATTTTTGAACAATTTCCAAAACGCTGGCTAGCTCAAAATTTGTAGCGGACGGGTTTGGGGAAAAAAGAGCATGGGATGGGAAGCTAGTTTAACTCTCTTGACTCTTAAAAAGTGAACTGGAACTTTCAATTTCCAATCAAATGAGCCCTCTATGAAGTTTATATGAGCATCGCTTTCATAAGAACCATACGTGCTCTTAGGGCATAACTTAGAACGCCTTCCCCTGTGCCCTGGGGGGGGGGGTCTATTGACACCGGATTTTATCTTATCCGACCTTTGAACTATTTTTAACAAGATGTCTATCTCAAAATTTTCATCAGATGGGTTTTGAAAAAGAAGGCGTGGGGGGGTAGCTGCCCTTGGATCTCTTTTGACTATTAAAAAGTGAGCGCAAACTTTCAGTATCCAATCGAATGAGCCCTATCTGAAGTTTATACGAGCATCCTTTTCATACGAACAATATATGCCCCAGGGCATAACTTACAACGCCCGCCCCCGGGCCCTGGGGGGTTGTGACGACACCTGAGTTTTTTTTATCTGACTTTTGAGAAATTTTTAACTTAATGGCTATCTCAAAATTTTTATTGGATGCATTTCGGGAAAAAAGGCAGGGGGGGGCTAGTTGCCCTCCAATCTCTTTTGACGCTAAAAAACTTAACTGGAACTTTCAATTTCCAATCAAATGAGTCATCTCTGAATTTTTTAAGAGCATCCCTTCAATAAGAACCATATATTCCCCTCGGGCATAACTTACAACACCTACCCTCGGGCCCTGGGGGGCTGTGTTGACCCCTGAGTTTTCGTTTTATGGTCATTGAACTATTTAAAAAAAAACTATCTCAAGGTTCTTATCGGATGGTTCTGAGGAAAAAAGGGCGTAGAGGTGGGGGGGGGGGGTAGGTGCCCTCTAATCTCTCTTGACTCTTAAAAAGTGAACTAGAACTTTCAATTTCCAATCAAATGATCCCTATTTGAAGTAAATACGAGCATCCTTTCCATAAGATCCATATATGCCCCCAGGGCAAAACTTACAACGCCTGTCCCCGGGCCCTGTTGGGTTGTGTCGACACCGGAATTTTTGTTATATGATCTTTGAACTATTTTTAACAAAATAGCTATCTTAAAATTTCTATTAAATGCATTTGGGAAAAAAGGTTTTTTTGGGGGGGGGGAGGAGCCGGTTACCCTCCAATATCTTTTGACGCTTAAAAAGTGAACTAGAACTTTCCATTTCCAATCAAATAAGCCCTCTCTGAAGTTTATACGAGCATTCCTTCCATAAGAACCATATATGCCCCCAGGGCATAACTTATAACCCTTGCCCCTGAAGACTGTGGGGGGAGTGTCCTGCTCGAACATATAATTTCCAGAACTTTCAACTACGTTAAACAAAATGGATATATCAAAATTTTGATTGGATGTGTTTGGGGAAATGGTAGGCGGGGAAGGAGTGTCAGTTGCTTTAGAATCATTTTCGACTATTAAAAGGGGAACTAGCCATTTAAATTTCAAGTCGAATGAGCCCTTTCTGAAGTTTCTACGACAACGTTGTCTATACAAAACCTTTATATGCCCCATGGGCGTAACTTACAACCCTTGCCCTGAGGGCTGTGGGGGAGTTGTCATCCTCAAAGACCTAATTTCCAGAACTTAAAACTACGTTTAATAAAATGGCTGCCTCAAAATTTTGATTGGATGTGTTTGGGAAAAGGTGGGCGTGAGAGGGAGGTTAGTTGCCCTCAAATCACTTTCGACTATTAAAAAGGGCACTAGCCCTTTGAATTTTCAATCGAATGGACCTTTTTTGAAGTTTCTACGACACGCCTTCTATAAAAACCTTATATGCCCCCAGGGTATAACTTAAAACCCTTGTCTTGAGGGTTTTTGGGGAGTGTCCTCCTCAAAAACATATTTTCTATCTGGGAATCAACTACGCTGAACAAAATGGCTATCTCAAAATTTTTATTGGATTTGTTTGGGGAATGATGGGCGTGGGGGGGCTATTTGCCCTCCAATCACTTTCGACGAATAAAAAGGGCCCTAGCCCTTTGAATTTACAATCGAATGAGCCTTTTTAGAAATTTCTACGACAAAACCTTCTATAAAAACCGTATATGCCCCCAGGGCATAACTTAAAACCCTTGCCCTGAGGGTTGTGGGGGAGTGTCCTCCTCAAAAACATATTTTCTATCTGGAAATCAACAACGATGAACAAAATGGCTATCTCAAAATTTTGATTGGATGTATTTGGGGAAATGATGGGCGTGGGGGAGCTAGTTGCCCTCCAATCACTTTCGACCATTAAAAAGGGAACTAACCCTTTGAAGTTTCAATCGAATGAGGCTGTTTTAAAGATTCTACGACAACACCTTCTATAAAAACCTTATATGCCCCCAGGGTATAACTTAAAACCCATGCCCTGAGGGTTGTGGGGGAGTGTCGTCCTCAAAAATATATTTTCTATTTGGAAATCAACTACATAACGGCTATCTCAAAAATTTGATTGGATGTATTTGGGAGAATGATGGGAGTGGAGAGGCTAGTTGCGCTCCAATCACTTTTGACCCTTAAAAAGGGCACTAGAACTCTCGATTTCCATTCGAATGAGCCCCCTTTGTAGTTTCTACGACGATCCCTTCCATCTGAAGCGCTTCTGGGTAAAAAAATAAATAATAATAATAATAATAATAATAAAACATTGGAGCCGTATGGCCTTTACTATAGGCAATGCTATAGTGTTGCCTCTAATTAAAGAACGACTTAAAACTCGACGCAAACAAAATCTGTCATCGAATTTTAAGCCAGAAGAATGAAAAAGAAGAATATAAGAGTCAGTTACTCAGTATGATGACTTTTTTTGTGTATTAATTCTTTAAAAAAATCTGTCTTTCAGAGAAAAGTAAAGGCCCATAAGTAGAAAGGCCTCAATTGATCCAATCCCTCACCCCTGCTGCCACCTACAACTTTTTTTTAACACCAAATATGGGTATAGAGTCATTAGGGAGAACACGTGGGTAATGGGGGCAATGACCTAACACCTGTGCTGTCAGTCACTACTCAAATTGTTTCCGGGCAAAGTTTAATAATGTCTGACAGGTGACGTCAAGTTAATTAATGTCTTTTGAGTTCAACCAGAATTGTTTCCAGGGCAAAGTTTAGATCACACGTGACAGCTGATGTCATGATTGATTGATTTGACACGAAAGGGGAATTAATTTGTTGTTTCTAAGGGGAATTATTGATTCACGAAAGGGGAATTAATTTGTTGTTTCCAAAGAGAATTGTTTCCGAGCGAATGTCTATATTAATGTCTTTGGAGTTCTACCAAGAGAATTGTTTCCGAGCGGATGTTTTGATCTTAGCGATGAATTGTTTTAGCGCGGGAATCAGGTTTCTTAGTAATTTGAAATGTGTCATCGCAGAGATGCCAAAAACAAAAGGAACACGCTGAAATTACGTTTAGGGATTATTTGGGCGAAACCGTTTTAGACATTATAGGGAATTATTTCGGCGAAACAGTTAGAGACATTTTAAAAGATGATTTAAAAGATGATTTTAGAAGAGGAAATGAGGGTGAAACTCTGTGGTCGTTATAATACACAAGTTCCATTTGAACAGTGTCGTGAGGTCTTCTACCCCAACCCCAAAGGGTTCAGATTCCCCTACCCCAACCCCGAAGGAAGCCCCCGGTCCTCAAATGTCCTCCAGGCTCCCAAAGGGCCCCCGACGCCCCAAAGGCTCCTGAACCCCCATTTTAATACTTTTTTAAGGCTTTATTATCTCTTTTCAGAACAAATTATTATTTTAGGGAATTATTTCGGCGAAACAGTTAGAGACATTTTAAAAGATGATTTTTGAAGAG
>JAQQPU010026160.1:0-11658 GCA_029168905.1 Artemia sp. Kazakhstan ARC1039 | reverse complement strand
TTTTTGTTTGTTTTTGATTGCAAAAAGTTTCAAGTTTTCAAAAATTCCTTATTTCAAAATCAAACTTAAAAAAACAAATTTTCATCAACGTATCAAAACTGGTATCAAAGTAACAATATCAAAATGAAAAAATGGGCTTGTGTCAACCTCGGAGTTTTTATTATCTGATGTTTGAATCATTTGTAACAAAATGGCTATGTCAAAATTTTAATTGGATGGGTTTGGGGAAAAAGGGCGTGGGGGATGCTAATTAACCTTCGGTCTCTTTTGACTCTTTAAAAGTGAACTAGAACTTTCTATTTCAATCATATGAGCCCTCTCTGAAGTTTATATAAGCATCCCTTCTATAAGAGCCATATATCCCCAGAGTCTAACTTACAACGCCTGTCCCTGGGCCCTGAGGGGTTGTGTCGATCCCAGAGTTTTAATATCTGATGGTTGAACTATTTTTAACAAAATTGTCCCCTACAATTTTTATCGGATGGGTTTATCCATCTAATAAATACAAAGGTGTGGAATGCGGGAGGGGCTAGCTGCCCTCAGATCTTTTAATTCTGAGAAAATGAACTACAACTTTTAATTTCCATCCAAATCAACCCTCTTTGAAGCTTATACGAGCATCCCTTTCAAAAGAACCACATACGACCCCAGTACATAGCTTACAATGCCTGCCCCCCTGGCACTGGGTGGTTGTTGCGACACCAGAGTTTTTTTTATCTGACTTTTGAACTATTTTGAAAAAATGGCTCTCTCAAAATTCTTATTGGATGGGTTTGAGGAAAATAGGGCCTGGAAAGGGGGGCTAGTTGCCTTCCGATCTCTTTTGACTCTTAAAATGTGAACAAGAACTTTCAATTTCCAATCATATGAGCCCTCTCCGAAGCTTATACGAGCATACCTTCCATAAGAACCATATATGCCCCAGAGCAATACTTACAACGCCCGCCTCGGGCCCTGAGGGGGGGGGGGGTGTCGACACAAAAGTTTTTTTTATCTGACCTTTGAACTGTTTTTAACGAAATGGTCATACGTAAAGTACTTTTGTTATATGATCTTTGAAATATTTTGAACAAAATGGCTACCTCAAATTTTTTATCAGATGCATTTGGAGAAAAAGGGCTTGGGGGTTAGTTCCCCCCCGATCACTTTCGATTCTTAAAAAGGGCACTAGAACTCTCGATTTCCAATCGAATGAGCCCCCTCTTAAGTTTATACGACCCCCCCTTCTATAGGAAGTACCTTTGGGAAAATGGAATGTGGGGGAGGCTAGCTGCCCTCCAATCACTTTTGACTCTTAAAAAAGGAACTACAACTTTCAATTTCCAATCAAATGAGGCCTCTATGAAGTTTATACGAGCAGCCCTTCCATAACAACCATAAATGCCCCAGGGCATAACTTACAATGCCTACCCCCGGACCCTAGGGGCTGTGTCGACACCGGAGTTTTTGTTATCTGAATTTTGAACTATTTTAACAAAATGTCTATCTCAAAATTTTAATCTTATTCATTTAGGACGTGGAGGGGGGGGACTAGTTGCCCTCCGATCTTTTTTTACTCTTAAAAAATGACCAAGAACTTTCAATTTTCAATAAAATTAGCCTTCTCCGAAGTTTATACGAGCATCCCTTCCATAAAAACTATATATGCCCCTAGAGCATTACTCATAACGCCTGCCTCCGGACCCTGGGTGGTTTCATCGACACAAAAACTTTTCTTGTCTGACCTTTGAAATATTTTTAATGAAATTGCTATTATAAAAAATTCATCGGGTGGGCTTGGGAAAAAAGGGTGTGTGGGGGGCGGCTAGTCGCCCTCGGATATCTTTTGACTCTTAAAATTGAACTAGAACTTTTATTTTTCAATCAAATGAGCCCTCTCTGAAGCTTATACAAGCATCCCTTTCATAAGAACCATATAAGCCCCAGGACAAAACTTACAACGCCTATCCCCCGGGCCCTGGGGGGGGGGAGTTTTTGTTGTCTAATTTTTGAACAATTTCCAAAAAACTGGCTATCACAAAATTTGTAGCGGATGGGTTGGGGGGAAAAAGACGTGGGGAGGCTAGTTGCAATTAACTCTCTTGACTCTTATACGTGAACTAGAACTTTTAATTTCCAATCAAATGAGACCTCTTTGAAGTTAATACGAGAATCCCTTCCATAACACCCATATATACCCCCAGAGCATAACTTACAACGCCGGCCCCCCGGGCCCTAGATGTTTTGTCGACACCGAAATTTTTGTTATATGATCTTTGAATTATTTTTAACAAAATAGCTATCTCAAAATTTTAAACGGATGCATTTGGGAAAAAAGGGTTTATACGAGCACTCCTTCCATAAAAAACAAAAATGCCCGCAGGGCATAACTTATAATCCTTGCCCTGAATACTGTGGGAGGAGTGTCCTGCTCAAACGTATGATTTCTAGAACTTTCAACTACGTTGAACAAAATGGCTATATCATAATTTTGATTGGATGTTTTTGGAGAAACGGTGGGCGTGGAAGGGGTGTTAGTTGCCTTCCAATCACTTTTGTCTAATAAAAAGGAAACTAGCCATTTAAATTTCCAATAGATTGAGCCCTTTCTGAGGTTTCTACTACAACGCTTTCTATAAAAACCATATATGCCCCCAGGGCATAACTTACAACCCTTGCCCTGAGGACTGTGGAGGGGGGGGGTTGTTATCCTGAGACTTAATTTCCTGAATTTTCAACTGCCTTGAACAAACTCGCTATCTCCAAGTTTTGATCTGATGTGTTTGGAGAAAAGGTAGCCCTGAGAGGGGGGTTAGTTGCCCTCCAATCCCTTTCGAATATTAAAAAGGGGACTAGTCCTTTGGATTTCCAATCGAATGAGTCCTTTTTGAAGTTTCTACGACAAAGCTTTCTATAAAAACCTCACATGCCCCTAGGGCATAACTTACAACCCTTTCCCTGACGACTGTGGGGGAGTGTCCATCTCTAAAACATAATTTTTATTTGGAAATCAACTACGCTGAACAAAATGGCTATCTCAATTTTGATTGGATGTGTTTGGGGAACTGGTAGGCGTGGAAGGGGTGTTAGTTTTCGTCCAATCACTTTTGACCCTTAAAAAGGGCACTAGAACTCTCGATTTCCCATCGAATGAGCCCCCTTTGAAGCTTCTACGACAATCTCTTCCATATGAAGTGCATCTGGGAAAAAAATAAATAATAATAAAACATTGAAGCCGTATGGCCTTTGCTATAGGCAACGCTATAGCGTTACCTCTGATTTCAAGAATAAATACATTTTGAGGAAGACCATTACTTGTTTCTTCATCTTATTTCAAGAAACAATACAATCTAAGTAACATCATTGCATATTTCCTCATCTTACTTCAAGCAATAAAGTTTTTCGAATAATATATTTGGTATTTTGAATAATACAATTGCTTATTTCCATCTTAGTCCAAGAATCAACACATTTTGAACAACATCATTACATGTTCCCTCATCTTATTTGACGAAATAAAACAATTTGAGTAGCAGTAGCCTTAGAGTACCACTAATACGGCGGCATAAATAAAAAAAATAATAAAAAAAAGTTGAAAAATTTTCCGTCCAAAAAAATTCAGTCCAAAAAAAAAGAAAAGTGCTACAACAAACATTATTTTTCTTATAGTAAAAGTCACGACTAACATATCTATATCATTCTCATTTTGTCTTTCGAAAATATTAAATGTGATTTTTTTAAGTATATTTCATGTCATTCTGAGACATGTAAAAAAAGTTGAACAAATTTCTATATTGAAAAATATATATATAAAGTAAAAAAATAAAACTTCAAGAGAAAAAGTTAAAAAATTAAAATTCAAAAAAGTATGAAACAAAATGGGGGAGGGGCTAAAGAGTTGGTGGGGAGGGGTATTAGAGCTTGGGAAAGGGGGACCGTGGAGGTTGATGTTTTTGGAAGTTGGGTCCTTGATGGTTTAAATCCATAACCACCTCACTACTTGATTTCTAAGGATAGATCTTTCTTGATTTCTATATTAAAATTCTTTTCTCGACACTTACGACTTTATTAGTTTCAACTTTATGCATACTCAAATGCTAAACAAATTTTATATTGCCCACACTCGTAATTTGGTATTTGTGTTTTATACCGACCATAACCAAGAAGTAAAGCTAGGTCAATCGACTTGTGAATGGATGAATGTATTCTAATCATATTCTAACATTTATGTCATGTGGCGTGGGAGTAACCATTCCCTCAGACTTACCTTTAGTTGGTAAACAATTTTAACCCTTTACCGGTTTCATTGTATCGATACAAAAAAAAAAAGTTATTTTTGTCATCTGGTTTCATCCCGTTATTCAAATCCATAGTTAAGGCCATTTAATCTTATGCGATAGTAGATGAACCTCATAATTTGGGTCATTGACCTACATAAAATACAGGTAGTTGTTTTAGGCTGTTCATCCCATATTGAATATCATTATATGACTAGTATCACGTGTTTGGTAGGTTATACGATTTACGTCCCACTGTAAGTCCCGGATCAGCACCCCCCTTACTACTGAGACCAAGATCTTACCCGAGTAATCAATCCATTATTTTTATGCTGTTTAAAGACTGTAAACTTATTATTTTTATGCCTAAGTTCTTAAGATAATTGTAATTGTATACTAAAAGTTACTGATATCACAGCTTCTGTACGACTACGAAGTGTTATAGATTAGTTTGTTGATGTGAGGCTACGTAGTTACTTTTGACTCCTATATCAATATTCTTGTTTTTATACTTGGCTTTTGTGTTTTCAGCAAAGCGCTAGTTTTCTGTACTCCAACAAACATAGGGAAATATCACCAGTTGATTCATTTGCAATAGTTTTATTGATATATGTTAGATAGGCTGTGAAGTAATAATTTTTTGTTTGTTTTAAATTTCATCTTCCCTCTTTACTTCCCTCGGAGTTTTTTTTTTTATTAATATTTCCCAATAACCAATACTATATGTAAACATTGGTCAAAGCTCATAACTTGCAGCCTCGGGGACTTTGGGGAATTGAGTCATCCTAGAAGATATAGTTATTATATTTTCGACCATGCTGAACAAAATGGCTATCTCAAAATTTTATCGGGTGACTTAGGTGAAAAAATGAGCGTGGGGGGCCTAGTTTCCTTCCAATTTTTGATCACTTAAAAAGGGCACTAAAACTTTTAATTTCCATTCGAATGAGCCCTCCCGCAATATTCTAGGACCACTGGGTCAATACGATCACTCCAGGGAAAAAATAATAATAAAAAAACAAATAAACACGCATCCGTGATCTTTCTTCTGGCAAAAATTCAAAATTCCACAATTTTGCATATAGGAGGTTGAAACCTCTAGAGTAGGGTTCTCTGATACGCTGAATTTCATGGCGTGATTTTCATTAAGGTTCTATGACTTTTAGGGGGTGTTTCTCCTTTTTTTCAAAAATAAGGCAAATTTTCTCAGGCGCTTAACTTTTGATCAGTAACACTAAACTTGACTAAACTTATATATTTGAAATTAGCATAAAAATCTGACGTTTTTGATGTATCTATTGGTATCAAAATTCCGTTTTTTGAGTTTCGGTTACTATTTAGCCGGGTCGCCCCTTACTTACAGTTCCAAGGAAAAGATATGGTGTTGCACACGTGCCTGTGTAGACTGCTAACTCTATGTCTGATCTTCACCTTTTAAGCATAACATAAAATTTTTGTTAGGCTTTTTTGAGCCATATTGATGTTTTTCTAATGACCATAACTACCTCATAGCCAATAATTGTCTTCGTCAATCACATGTCTTCAATGGAAGGTTGTTGAGACTTTTATGATTTTGATATGAGTCCCCTCCATACAGCCCTCCTCCCCCCTCAGCTGTTTATCACTATTGCTGTCCTTATTCAAAGGCTTGCTTACGAATATATTCTGATTCGTTTCTTACTTACGCAATCCATTATTGCTCTTATTACGCAATCCTTGATAATACCAAATTAATTTCTTATTTTTATTTTTAATATTGGTTTTATTAATTTCTTACAATAGCTTACTTTTATTCACAAATTTCTACTTTACTTTTTTTTTATCTGTTGCTTGAAAAATTTAGCCCCCCTTCCCTATTTCTGATTATAAAATAATGTTGCATAAGTGCTTCTATAGGCTACTGACTCCCTAACATTGAAATTCTAAGCATAACATAAATTTTGATTAGGGTAATCGGAACAATAGAACTGTTACAATTTCAAGCCTTGAAAAGGTAGATAAGCCCATTGAATTGTTTTTCTTTGGAACAAATTAAGATTTCATTTTCATAGGTTTATTAAAAGGGAAAGTTTTTTTTTTTACCAGAGTATCATGAGCCATAAGAAATTACTAAATCTTATTTCATTAAGCTACAGATGATCAAATGAATTATAACTTTAGTGACAATACAATTTAAAAATGTTAATAGCTAAGATTATAGTGACAGTTTCAGCTTGGATAATACAATCAACACCAGAGGTAGTCCATAATAATAGCAGTTATAATAATAATAACAAAAACAATAATAACAATAATTACATTTTTCGAATGCACATGTTACAATATTTATCAATTTACATGTTCTCTATGTTATTTCGTATGTGAGGGGGGGGGAGGAGAGGGCAACCCTCCTCATATATGGAATAATTTCTGTTCTTTTTAAACAGTGGCGTAATTTCATCAAAATTCTGGGGGAGGAGGGGAGGGGGCAAGTTGGAGCCAATTTTCCCAAATCAAATGAAACTGACAGTAAAAACTAAAAAATAAGCCATTTGGTATCGTAAAGGTACTATTTAATACTATAAAAGTACTATAAAGGGAAATATGTACTTATGTTAGTTTAGACAAGATTTTTGAAGAAACTAAATTTCAACTAGGGGGGGGGATAAACTGTGGTCTGGGGGAGCCAACTGAGGTCTGGGAGGGACAGTTGCCCCCTTGTCCCATAGAAAAATTACGCCCCTGGTTTTAGTTTTAACGTTGCTTGAAAAAACAAGTTTTTTTTTATTATATATAATAATAATAGTACTAGTAAAAGATAATATTTAATAAAAATAATAGATTGAAAGTAAGGCCATTGTCTCCACAGTAAAAAAAAGTACATTAAATACCTCTTCTAAACTAGGTTATGCATGTGAAAAAAATAACATGAAAGTATCGAGCGACATTGAAACGTGAAATGAAAAGATTATTCTGAACTTAAGGGGGCTGACCCTCCTTCCTCAGTCCCCACTCTTTACAACAAGGTTTTGCTCGTATTTTGCTGAAAACATTTTTGAGCGCAATATAGTCAGCTTGTAGTTGTAAGTAATTAACTGATTACTTCTAATATCATTTAAAGTGGGAAGTGTATTGTTAAATGTAAATGCGCCTCAGAAATCCCTTCTATTTAAACAAAATGAAAATTTTGAAAACGGATTAATTTTTTTTTTTATGAGACTGAAAAAAAATCTTTTTGTGCCAATAATAACAAAAGTCTTTAATTTTTTGGCTTCATATCTGTCGTGAAGCCTTTATCAACAGGAAAAAAAAACAATAAACAAAAAACTTCAACAAATATATGCATAGACATTTTTCCTTGGCATTTCATCATGCACACATTTGTTGTGAGGAGTCTGCTACAGCGCTATCAGATGGGACACTTTTTGAGGTGGTTGCACATCAACTTTTATTGGAAATAAGACTTTTTTAAAGTATTTTTATAAGTCCTTCCATTCTACAAGCGTTATGACAATATTTGTGTACCATTCCCATTGCCCTTGAATTAGAGCATTCTTTCAAGTATTGAGGGAAAAGATAAGACTTTACACAGGGTATCCTACCCTGTGTATTTATATCATACCCTTGCAGAGGGTAAGATAGTCCAGAAATAAATGTGTGCGGATTGTTTTAAGTTTTTATGTATTACACCGTCGGAAAACAACCAAAAAGAGTTACAACATATTTACATGCGTTTCATTTAGAGCTATCAAAAACTAAGAAAATCCCACCTTCAGAAAATTAGAGTAACTAAACTTGGATTCCAAAATCTTCGTTTTTTCACTGAAACAACAACGGCTAATCTGAAACAGACATAGTAAAAATTTGGATTTTTTACATAAATTTTTAGAACATTGATAGTTGTAGCTACAAAATAAGTGTCAAAATGTATCCCCGTTACCTTTGAGTTAATCAGTTAATCAAGATGAAACAAACGAAGAGTACCATAATAAAAACTATAAAGGGTTTCAGAACCGATGGAATTTCATTCTTATAGGCCCTGAGGCTCGTACTGCAAATGACCACACACTCAAGCTCATACAATTAAAATAAGTTATTTTTCGATTCCAGGTTGCAGCAATAGACGTTCTTGGACACGATATCTACAACCTTCATTCAAAACCTTATTTATTTGATCAAAATGACCACTTTCCAGGTTATCATCATCATCTTTTCAACCATATTGACACTCATTCAAACATTGGTAAGTAAAATAAGTATTTCACCTAAAACATTTGCATACGGCTTAAGGAACAGCTGACCATCCCTTTAAAGCAAAACCTTTCTGAATGTGTCAAAAAAGAGGTTTTCCTTGAGAGCAGGTTCAAATTTCCCTTATATCTAGGAAAAACATTGTCTCTCAGCTTTGATTTTCCTCATAAAAATCCTGGCCACGCCTGTTCCCTGAATGGGCGTGGTGAAGACAGAACTTAAATGGCAACCATTGATGCTCGCAAGCAGCAAGAGCCGGAGACGAAACTTTCAACTAAAAAAAAAAAAAAACGCTGTTTCCAATTCTGGATGAAAGATATTTTTCTCCCATCATTGACATTTGGTTATGTCAGGCGCTATATACTCGTAATTAACTAGCCAAACAGATTTGCCTCACGCTGAGATTTGCCTTTGAAATAAAGGTAACTTGAAAGAAACCTGAAAGGTCATCGGGGAGATGATATCGAAGAAGAGCAGTGGTGAGCCTCTCTCAATAGAGGCAGATTGGACTACACTCCATAATCCTCTACAAGTGGTGGTACATTTTGCAGGTTATTTATCAAAAATTGGTCGAACAAGTCAACAGAAAAATAACCAGAGTCCTGAATTCTTCCGCGAATATGAATTTCAAGATGACAAACGGAACAGATTAGCCTTTGAGTTTGAGAGGTGTACCAGTGATAAACTACTTAAAATTATTGGAAGCATTAGCTCTAATTCAGCGGGGATAGATGAGATGAACCTCCGAACTTTCAAGTCAGTTTTGGTTTAGCTTCTGCCTTGTATTGTTCATATAATAAATTTGTCGCTAGAAACTGGAATTTTTCCTGAAGGTCTCAAGACAGCCATGGTTATTCCCCCTTCACAAAGGTGGTTCTAGATCTGATATCGGGAACTGGAGGTCAATCTCCATCCTTCCCCTTTTCTCGAAAATACTTGAAAAAGTTGTACATCGACAACTCTACCAGAACCTTACACATGATGGTATCCTTAGTGATACTCAGTTTGGCTTCCACAAAAGTTACTCAACTACACATGCGGTGCAACACCTATATTATTTTGTGAATCAGTGTCTTGATAGTGGAAAATACCACACACTGTTTTTATAGATTTTAAAAAGACATATGATGTGGTTGATTTTAGGTTTTTATGAAATTAATTATAAAAAAAACTTACGAAAAAGAAGTTTTTCAAAGAAAAGTAAAGGCCATTTTAAACTTAAGATCATCAGATACAAATACCTGTTAAAATTCAAACTCAAAACGACCAGAAATTATTATTAAAGAATAAATGAAACCCAAAACGAACAGAAATTAAATAAACGATCGAAGCAAAAAAATACAACAAGTAATAATATAAATGAATAAATAAATCTTAAAGA
The DNA here is from genome assembly GCA_029168905.1 of Artemia sp. Kazakhstan ARC1039. Lineage (NCBI taxonomy): Eukaryota > Metazoa > Arthropoda > Branchiopoda > Anostraca > Artemiidae > Artemia > Artemia sp. Kazakhstan ARC1039. Next base: position 1,791 of record JAQQPU010026160.1, on the reverse strand, counting down.
GAGAAATGATTAAATTGAATATGCAAATCAAGCTTAAAACGAAAAAATATATTTTTCTATTGAAGTATAAATGAAATCCGAAACAAACAGAAATTAAATAAAGAATCAATGGAAACAAACATACAATATATACTAATATAAATGAATAAATACATCTTTAAATGAGTGAAACTTAAAGTGAATATGCAATTCAAGCTTGAAATGAACAAAACTCACTATAAACAAGAGTTTGGGTATCGCCTCTTTCTTTCACTGTGAAAGTCTAAAACTTATTGCACCATCGGCGGTTTACTGAAAACGAATTGTATTACAAATATTTTCTTTTGTACTTAATGTTGAAAATTAGAATATAATTTTGAACTGATGAGCTTTCAGCAATTAATATAATTATACATCAAATATTCAGTTTAATTTATTTTTTCTTTCTAAAATTGTTCAAGACGCCTAAAATTGTCTCCTTCCTTAACTGTAAGAACCTTAAGCCTACTGCGACATTGGCGCTTCACTGAAAACGAGTTATATTACAAATATTTTCTCTTCCAGTTCTCACAGCATTAAAAATTAAAATAAAATTACAGTGAAATAAAATCTTGAAATGATGGATCTTTAAGTAATTAATATCATTATACGTCAATTATTCAATTGATTTTGTTTATACTTTTCAAGATTGTTCAAGACACATATAGTTTTCAGTGAAGTGCCATGGCGCAGCAGGTTTTAGACTTTTACAGTAAGAGGAGGAGGCGATACCCAAACTCTTGTTTGTAGTGATTTTTGTTCATTTCAAGCTTGAATTGCATATTCACTTTAAGTTTCACTCGTTTAAAGATTTATTTATTCATTTACATTAGAATCTATTGCATGTTTGTTTGCATTGATTCTTTATTTAATTTCTTTTCGTTTTGGGTTTCATTTATACTTCAATAGTAAAATTTTTTTTTCGTTTTAAGCTTGATTTGCAAATTCAATTTAAGCATTACTCGCTTCAAGATTTATTTATTCATTATATTATTACTTGTTGTATGTTTTTTTTTTGGTATGATTGTTTATTTGATTTCTGTTCGTTTTTGGTTTCATTTATTCTTTAATAGTAATTTCTGGTCGTTTTGAGTTTGAATTTTAACAGGTATTTGTATCTGATGATCTTAAGTTTAAAACGCCCTTTACTTTTCTTTGGAAAACTTCTTTCTCGTAAAGTTTTTTTTTAATTAACTTTTGTTCGTTTTTGATTGCAAAAAGTTTCAAGTTTTTAAAAATATCTTACTTCAAAATCAAACTTTTTTTTTCTAAATCAAATGTTAATCAAAATATCAAAGTAAAAAAAAAATGGGTTTGTGTTGACCTCGGAGTTTTTATTATCTGATGTTTGAACTATTTTTAACAAAATGGCTATGTCAAAATTTTTATCGGATGTGTTTTGGGAAAATTGGCGTGGGGGGCTAATTGCCCTTTGATCTCTTTTGATTCTTTAAAAGTGAACTAGAACTTTCCATTTTCAATCAAATAAACCCTCTTTGAAGTTTATACGAGCATCCCTCCTATAAGAACCATATATGCACCCAGGGCATAACTTACAACGCCTGTCCCCGAGCCCTGGGGGGTTGTGTCGACCGCAGAGTTTCAATATCTGATGTTTGAAACCATTTTTAACAAAATAGCCGCCTCAAAATTTTTATTGGATGGGTTTGGGGAAGAAAAGGCGTGGAGGGGGGAGGGGTAGGAGTCCTCTGATCTCTTTTGACTGTCAGAAAGTGAACTAGAACTTTTAATTTCAAAGTGAATGAGGCCTAT
>JAQQPU010026159.1:0-11658 GCA_029168905.1 Artemia sp. Kazakhstan ARC1039 | reverse complement strand
TGTGTGTGTGTGTGTGTATTTGTGTGTGTGTGTGTATTTGTGTGGTTGTGCATCGATCTTATAGCAGGGAAACATGATATTTTTGACTTCTGGGATATTGGTAAAAACATTTATCGAGAAACTCGTGGACATGCTGAATTCACTGATACAACTTTCGCTTAAACATAGCGTTTTTTCCAGTTTTATTGTTTATTGTTTATGAAAAATTTCATTCAGCTATTGATCTATAAAGGATAGCTGTTTTAATTGACTTAACAGAAGTATCTGATTCTCCCCAACTTCCTAGTTTCGGTATTTGTGTGCTATGCAGAACATACTAAAAAAATTGCTCTGTTAGAAAAACTGTCTGAGAAAAACCGGTTTGTCTGTCTGCAATAGGTTATAATTAGCTTAGTCTTAGTGAGAAAAAACTACGATGCAGATATATTTTAATTAAATATTTAATATAATGCGTTCTGGGCGGCCTGTCTTTCCATAATGTAAAAACTCCTGTTTTTCCCTATGAAAACCTATCGTGTGGCTTGGTACTCGAAACTGTCAAATCGTAGCACCAAGGAGAACTAATGAACTTCTTCCCTTATTCAAGTAATAGTAATTTCTTGCAATCACATTTTGGTTATAATTAATCAAATATTGCAAAAACCTGCTTAATAGTTTTGAATATATCCAACAGTTTATCATTCAAGGTTAATTGGCAGAGACAAGTTATCAGCAAGTTTAGAGATAATTAATTTTCTGTTAGATATGTCTTCACAAAAAAAAATAATCGGTATATTATTTTTCTAAGACGGTTTGGTATTAATAAAAAAAGAATAAATCCTGATTATTTTTTTGGTTTTAAAATTAATTTTAATTCAGTTTTTTACTTCTAGATCCAGTTGGAAGTAGAAAAACGCGAAAAAATCGAAGATTTTTTACCATAAGTCAGGTTAATGTAAAGTTTGACTTTAAAGTTTTGACTTTGTTACTATTTCAAGGACAGACTTATCTAGAGGTAAGCTATAAATGTGTCAAAAAATATATTGAAAGTTGTAAGTCACCCACTATGTAGTGTTGCAACAACGTCTAAAGCAGGGGTAATTCCCCCAGAAATTGATGACAATCCACAGGAACTTGAGACTAGAGATGTGTCAAAGAAGAGTTTTAATGGTAAAGATGTGAAAAATTTGGCTAAATTTCAGCCAACTGCACCCGAATCGGCTGAGAAAAGTGAATCAGTCAGCTCAAGTGTTGATATACCTGTTATACCACCATCAAAAGAACCCACAGATCCTTTGAAGACATCGTTTGCGTCGTCATTTGAAATTGGAAGGAAGGCTGAAGAAAAGGGTCCAATTAAAACCCGACCTGAGCCAAGTATGTATTTTCAAACTAATTAATTATTATTGTTTAACTAAAAGCAAACGGGAGACCAAAAAAATATTTACTTTCCTGTGAAAACTTCGTTTTTGTTAAATAGTGCTGTGGGTAAAAATTATCAAGCTGTAGTCTGTGCGGTTTAGAGTGCTTAGAAATAAGAAATTCTTTGTGACTTTTTGCAAACCTCAAGTTCAATGTATTTGGTCCAGAAGAAATCTAATGTACAAAATTTATCCCTGACTCTTGTCCCGTCTGATGCATTTTTCTATAAGTTACACATTTTCTTTTTACGCCCAGATAATGAAGTTTTGTATCATCAATATAGTTTAAGATGAACTTCGTTTCGAAGATGTTTAATCTTCTGCTTCAAATTTAAGACATTTTATCTTATAGGCCTGTCGTGAAACATTACATTCTGAGATCATAATCTAGAAACAATTGTCCGATTTAGTTTTGCAATTATGTCTTAAGTAAATCAATATTAACGCTAATAAGTTCTATAATAATTAATTTTAAAAAACAAAGTTTTTCCGAGGGAAGTAAAGAGCGAAGTTCAAACTTAAAACGGACAAAAATTATTATTTCACAGCCTATCTAACATATATCAATAAAACTAATGCAAATAAATCAACTGGTGATATTTCCCTATAATTGTAGGATTACAGAAAACTAGCGCTTTATTGAAAACACAAAAGCCAAGTATAAAAAACATGAATATTGATTTAGGAGTCAAAATAATACGTAGTCTTACAACAGCAAATTAGACTATAACGCTTTTCATAGTCCTGCAGGAGCTGTGATATCAGTAACTTTCGGTATACAATTAAAATTATCTTGAAGCTTTGGCATACAAAAAAAAATAAGTTAAAAGTCATTACGCAGCATATAAAATAATGGATTGATTTATCAGGTAATATCTTGGTCTCTCTAAGTATTACTCGAAATGATGAACATATCAACCATAATATGAACTCTGGAAATCCAGGTATTTCTCTCTATAAAGCGGAGAATTTTAAGTTGTGATAAAAATTCTAAAGCGAGTCTGTAGTGACACTTCGAACTTGTCTGCAAAATAATCATGAAATGTCCTTTTCAGAACCAAAACGACAGTCAATCATTGAACTGAGCTCATTGTGCAGAAGTGATGCCAAATTAAACGAAAAAAATAAATAAAGCAACAGTTTAAAAATGCTTTACTTTTATATTGTTAAAAGTGCCCTTAAAAGGTTTACTTTGACCGTACCAAACTCCTATATTGTTTTGTGTATTCAGTAAAGCGCAAGTTTTCTGTAATCTTAAAAACATAGGGAAATATCACCAGTTGATTGATTTGAACTAGTTTTATTGATATATGTTAGAAAGGCTGTGAAGTAAAAAATTTTGTTCGTTTTAAGTTTCAACTTCGCTCTTCAGTTCCCCCGGAAAAAACTTTGTTTTTTTAAAATTAATCGATGCTTGTTTTTGATTAAAATTTAATTTAGAAAAAACACTGCCATGACCTCTTTTATTAATAAGGAATAATTTCGGTTCGTTTTAAGTTTAAATGTTGGTCCTTAGTTTCAGTTGAAAACTTATTTTGTAATATAATTTCTAATTACCTCCAACCTAGGGAAGATAAGGCACCTTAACCCTTAGTAAGAAGCTAAACTAAGAAGCCGTACAAGAATTGAAGGAAAAATAAGCTTAAAGTGGAAAAAGAAAAATCAAAACAGTGTCATTTCTTTTTGTAAAATAAAAAAAAAAATAAAAAAGAAGAAATAGATCTTTAATTCTTTGTTTAAAAAATTAAATTTAGTTGCACTTAAGAAAGTAGCTCCTGGCAAGTAGCTACGACACAAAACGTTAACTGAGCGGACAGGTTTGTGTATCGCTATACTTGTGGAACATTTTGCCTGCTCAACAGAAATGTGCCGTTAGACTTAGGGATTTATTTGACCTGTCCCTAACTAAAAAGCCACTCATTACTCAGAAATAAATGGAAATTTCGAAAAGGGATCATGCCTTGTGTAGATACGATATATGGTATTATAAACTAAGTTTGTTTTCATTTCAAAAATTTTGGGAAGAATTACCCTGAATTCTCCTAGAGAAATATTTTCATTTGTCTTTTTTCCTCTTTGGATGTACAATCTTACGTGTGGAGAGAATATTACGATGGAATTGTCAAGTAAATAACTTTAATCAGTTAGTATAACAATAAGTAATCATTCTTTTAATATACAACTTTGAGTGGTTCCAGAACCACATGTCTACACTTCTCCAACCACTAAGTGGCAGGAGATTGGGGCCAATGGCGTAATTTGCTATGGGGCAGACGGGACACCTTCCCCCCCAAACCTCAGTTTTCCTCCAGACCCCAGTTAACCCCCCCCCTCTCCCAGCTTAAATCTAGTTTTTCCAAAAATATTGTCCAAAGTAAGATAAGTCTGCATAATTCAAGCATCCACTGAAACAGGCTATTTTTCTTTAGTGCATCTTTACCTTTTTTATTACTATACGGCTTGTTTTTCAGTTTTCTCTGTCATTTTCACTTGATTTTGGAAAATTGGCTCCAACGTTGACCCCCCCCCCCCCTCACAGGATTTTGACATAAATTACGTCACTCGTTGGGATATTAATTTAGTGATCTACTCAGAATGTCGTTGTAAATCATGGACTGGATGACCTATATTATCTTTTGAATCAAAATCCTTGACCAAATACCTTCCTGGGACATGTATTAAAAAATGAGTGCATCTGATTTACAAAAACAGTGAAATTATCTGAAAATGATCGTACAGAAAGGAGAAAACCATGATTAAAAAAGAAAAAAACAAGCAGGAGTCGAACTCAAGCCACTAATTCGAAGTCGAACGCTGTACCAACAGAACCACGCCTCTAATAATTTAATTTGATATATTAGTGATTTTGCCTTAATTAAGTAGGGCTATATCACACTTATCGGATGGTAGAATTGATAAAAATCACGTAGATATTCTCCTAGAGATTAGATAAAAATCACGTAGATAAAAATCACGTAGAATCACGTAGGCACTTACGGATATCAAAAATGATTAGATGTGAGCAATAGCTTTTAAATGATCCATTAAAAGTTACTCTTAAAAGTTCTGGTACCCAGCTTTTCCACTTGAGACATGGCACCAAAAGTGCCATTTGGAATTTGCTGGTGGTGGAATTTGTAGGAAGGACGTAGAAAGGGGCGTAATTGGTTTTGAGGCAGGAGGGGGGGGGCTGCCCTAACCAGACTCAAGTTTGCCCCCCCCCCTGACCTCATTTTGTCCCCGCAGCTGAAATTTAGTTTCTAAAAAAATCTTGTCAAAACTAAGATTAGCCTGCATAGTTCAAGTATCCAGAGAAGTTTTCTTTATTATATCTTTGCCTCTATGGCAATACATGGCTCATTTTTGAGTTTTCACTATCATTTTCACTTGATTTGGGAAAATTGGCTCCAACTTGCCCCTCCCCCCAGGATTTTGACGAAATTACGCCATTGGACGTAGATATGAGCAATATATGAGCTTTCATATGAGCTATTGGAAATCTGTCTAGATGCCTGTAATAACATACGCTCATACCGATACGCGTAATATAAAAACGTCTGATACCGATACAGTTTGCAGCCCTTTCCCCATGGTTAATGATGGGTCATACCACGAAAACTAGATTTTTGACCTTTGAACTACGTTGAACAAAATCGCTATCTCAAAATTGTGATTGGATGACTTTAGGGGGAGGCTTCAGGGAGGGGGGGACTTGTTGCCCTTCAATCTTTTTGGTCACTTAAAAGGGGCTCTAGTAAATTAATGTTCGTTCGAATGAGCTATTATCTCTATGATTCTATTATAGATAATAGTTTTTATCAATTNAGCTATTATCTCTATGATTCTATTATAGATAATAGTTTTTATCAATTATCTATACCTCTATGATGTTCTGATCACCCCCTAGCCCTGCTAGAAAAAAACGGGAGACAGATCAGTCTCTGTCTCTAAAAGAAGAAGTAATTTTCCATGTTGTTCAAGGAGGGGGGCTGTAATTTCTATTAACTAGGTTTTTGACAGTTCTGATCCCAATGGTAGACTTTTTATTTTGATCTGACGCCATTTTCGAGGGGTTTCAGACCTTTTTTTAAATCAGCATGAATTTATTTTTGCAATAGACTTTTACTTTTAAGACGAACCGAAATAATAGTTACCATTCCTTAATCAGTGTCAGATAGCAATTGTTTTTACTAGGTAGTTTTGTTTCTTAAGGTGTTTTATAACTTTTGGCTACTATGGGCTGTGGCTCGCTCTTTAATGGGTTGCAGCTCCCGCTGCCACCATGATCTGGCCGCCTAACTCCTCTTGAAAAAGTCCACAAAAAGACTGGAAGAAATTATGCTGGGGGAATTTTCAGCAAGGATGGGATTGTATGGAGTGATTATTATCAGACAGGAGACCCTTCCTCAATACTCCGTTGTGTACGTTAAAGTTTGACTATTTGTCTAAATTTTTGAAGAACTACTCGTGAAACACACTTGTCGTTTAATTAGAATACGAACCCTTTTAAAAGTTCCAAGGAATTTTAGTGTGAAGAATAAGATATTGAGAATGGGACAACCCCCTCATATACGAAATAATAACTGTTCGTCTTATGTTTTAAAGTCGTTCCTTACTTTCAGTTGAAAAAACACTTGTTTATTTAATTTAATTTTCTCAAGGTTTTCATTTTGACAGGATTTTGTTTATTAAAGTTTTCACAAATTTTCTCAGTAGCGATTATAGTTAACCTATTTATTTAAACAAGAAATCTGTAGATGTAAAATATGAAAATTCTGCCCAACTGTACCGTACTTCTCGCTACTTTGGATATGATTATTTTTAATAGACAAAAAGCTCAATATTAGAAATTAAATAAATTTTTCTACAGGCCATTGGGTTTATAACCTCTTGGTAGAATGGGTTTTGATTATGACTAAACTAGTCAGCTACTGCTGCTGCTGCTATTGATGACCACCAATATATGTGAAATTACAACAATTAGGCTGTGGAATTACAACCTAATTGTACATTGGCTACTTGGGACGTGGGGAAGTTTAATAGACAAAACACTCAACATTAATTTGATTTTCTACTCAAACTGATATGCTTTATAAGAATCTTACCATCTAGCTCCCCTTAAAAAAAGTCCACGGTTATGGACACTCGGTCCCATTTTAGTTGACAGTATAAAAAAGATTTGCCTATTTAGTTGGCAGTTTAACTCCGCCTATTCTGTATACTTTGGTGTGCACAGTAGCCAGTCCCAAGCCTTGATAAAATGAGGAGGATTGGGCTGTGGGATTGCGACCCACACCAAGGACCTTGAAACGAAACCCTTGGGGATACAACATCCTTTCAGACGATGTCCCCTGCTTGCCACCGGAATCGAATTTTGACTGCGAAAGAAACAACGAAGATGGGTTTTTGGAATGTGAGAACTACGAACCACATTTCGAAAACCGAACAAGTTATTAAAGAGATGATACCTGACAACCGAGAAATAGTACATGACACACCGTTTTTACAAGTTGACGTAGGTGTTGACCTTCCCAGCACCAAAGAAGTAATATTAGCTACGTAAATGCTGAAAAATGGCGTGCACCATGAGTCGATGGAATCACAGCAGAAATGCTACTCGTATTTCTTCGATTTTGTACTACTATATGGACCGCCCTTCTAGTGAATATCTGGAATAGCGAGAAGATCCACGTCAACTGGACTAGAGGAATTCTAGTTAGACTCTTCAAAAAGGGAGATGTCCTAATGTGTGGCAATTGGAGAGGTATCAGTATAACGTCGGTTCCTAGTAAACTATTAACCAGGTTCATACTGTATCGCCTAAGAGAAGCTGTTGACTTGCACCTCAGAGAAGAGGAGCATGGATTCTGGCCTTGTAGATCCTGTTCCGATCTAATTTTTATTCTCAGACTAATTGTGGAGGAATCTAGAGAATGGAACACAAAGCTCTATCTACTGTTCATTGATTTTGAAAAAAATGTTTGACTCTATTAATCGAGATATTTTACGGAAGATCTTAAAGTACTATGGATTACCTGAAAAACTAGTTAAAGCGATAATAGCCCTCTATATACATAGCAAATGCTATGTTCGAACAGAAAACGGAGAGACGCGGTTCTTCAGGATAATGTCTGGTGGTAAACAGGGATGCGTTCTATCTCCGTTTTTGTTTGTAATCATAATGGTCTACGTTTTGCGACAGTCATCAGGTTCTGGAGTAAAGATTATCAACAGGTAGATCTCGGATCTCGACCTCGCAGATGACATAGTCTTCCTAGAAGAAGCGAAACAACGACTGCAGCTGCTACTTGACACTATAACTGATAAGACCGAGAAAGTTGGACTGACCGTAAACGTGATAAGTTAAAGAGTATTGCCACTTCTAACTCACCGGTGATACTGAGATGCAAGGATAATGATTTTCAACAATTCCAAGAATTCAAGTATCTCGGGAGTTGTATTTAACATGACGGTGAAATCACAAAATAAATAAAAAGAGAGTAAGACAAGCAACTGAAACTAATTTAACAAACTGAAACTAATTTGGCGCAGTAGTAAATACTCACGACGCTTAACATTAGGTCTTCTAAACAGCAATGTGATGTCCATTCTCCTTACGCTAGCGCGTGCTGGAAACTAAATTTACATCCAGAGAAGCGTGTCCAAGCGTTTGAGAATATTTGCCTTAGAAGACTAGAACATAACGTGGCAAGCGAAGGTCACGAATATGGAAGTTCCTCGACGAACTGGCCAGCCTCTTATTACTGATAGTAGGAACCCGTTATTGATTCCGGGGCGAAGTGACGTCACAGCCATAAGTCCATTGAATACTACCAGGACGAAGTGACATCAGACCAAGTCCTAGGAACGTTAGCATTGAATTTACGTGATATGCATGTCGAACTACGCATTATCTGTTATGTCACAATTTCACATTGGGACATGGTTTATATTGTTTGTGCTTCAAACCTAAGATAGAAGTTCTTTTGAAACCATTGAGGAACAAAATTTATCAGCGCACATTTGTCAGAACAAAGGAACCGTCAGAGATGAATCGATATTTTAGGGGATTTATTGGGCGAAACAGATTAATCGACATTTTAGGGGATTATTTGGGCGAAACAGTTTTGTGACATTTTAGAGGATGATTTGGGTGAAACAGAGTGAGACATGTGAGTTGACTTAGCTTTACTTTATGGCTCTGTTCTGTATAATACACATGTAGCAAATAAAATATTGTTTAGCATTGGAGTATGCTAAAAAGTTGAAAGTAATAGAGCCGTAGGCGCCAAGAAAAGATCACGTGACATGACATAGCTTTACTTCTCGGCTGTGGTCGTTATAATAGACAAGTACACAATATGGCATTTGGGCAATATAAAATATTGTTTATCAATGGAGTATGCTAAAAAGTTGAAAGTAATAGAGTCATCGGTGTCAAGATGACCTTTTGACTTGACCTAGCTTTACTTCTCGACTGTGTTCTGTATAATACACAAGTACCATTGAGCAGTATTGTCAATATAAAATATGCTTTAGTATTCTAGTATACTAAAAAGTTGATACTAAATAAGATGTAGATGCCAAGAAAAGAATTGTAATAAAGAAATTCAGAACAATCCTTAGAAATCAACTAGTGACATGATTTTGGGGGATGAACCATCAAGGACCGCAAGCACCAATGACCCTAACCATCAAGGACCTCAACCTCCAAGGGACCCCTCTTTCCAACCACCAAGCAGTCTCCTCCCTCCAACTTTTTGAGGACCCCTCCATTTTTCAATATAGTCTCCATTAAGAGTTATAAATGTGTAAAAAAAGTTATCATAACGTCATAACAGACCTCATCTTTCGGGAGTTAGACAAGCGAACGGATTGAACATTCAATTCTGACACTTTTTTGCTTAACATTATCAAATATGACATTTAGAATGTTATCTTTTTAAAAGCCCCCCATGGCCTAAATGTTTCCTCATTATGACTATTCTATTTACTAACCTTAGGCACTTCCGCTTCAACTTTTCATGCAAACATCCAGCAAAAAAATCAATATTAAAAAGAAATTACCACCATTTTAAAAATTAAACACATCGAAACACCTATTTTCAAACACATTTTCTGACCAACTAATTTAAACGGCTAGATACAGTTTGAAAGACGTTCACGAAACGTTGAATTGTTCTTTGTTCCTAAGTAATGCGTAAACTTCAGACACAGAAATCAAATTTCAGATGAATCTACAGAGTTTAAACTTTGTTCATTTTAAGCCATTTTTTTCATATTTTTTACTATTTTTGCGGATCGAGTTCAGAAGGACATTTGACGTGAAGTTTTATTTTTTAAGATGAGTTTGAAAAAAAAATAGTTATTAATTTAAATGAAGGCAGGTAGTTTTTCCCTGAGCCAAAGAAGAAAGTTTATCGGGAGGGGAAGTCAGCGTAGAGATATTAAAAATATCATTATTTATGGGGTGTCACCCTCAGCTCCAATATACGTTTCATCTTTTGAATCAGTTTAAAAAAATAGTTCATCATGTTCTCTCTCTCGATACTAGAGTCACATAGTTCATAAGCAGTAGAATAATCTTTATCCCATTTTGAGACATACACAATTTTTACTCTGAAAATATTTAAGGTATAGTACAAATGGAGTGCAAAAAACATGAAAATACGGAGGACAACAAAATGTCGGACAAATTTAATAACTGAATTTAGTGATTTGATCAGTTTGGACTTATAAGTAATGCCTGAAAGGCCTTATTATTCCCCTCATGAAAATTTAGGATAATGAGAGATTAAGCTCTTTTGGGGGACACACCGAAATGTTGAACAAATTTAATAACTGAATTTAGTGATTTGATGAGCTTAGGCTTATAAATAACGCCTTAAAGGCCATATTTTTCTCCTCATATCAATTTTGAGTAATGAGAAATTACGCTCTTGGGGGGGGGGGTACAACGAAATGTTGGACGAATTTAGTACCCATTTAGGCCACTTATGAAAACTTTAATATTTTTTGGGGGTGGGGGATGATCCAAGGGCTCATTGGGTGCAAGTTAGGGATGGGATCCTCCCACACAAATAGAATATTGTGGTTCCGGGGCAACACTTTGATTTTTTTGTAGTTTTTTTACCTCTGTCGATAGTTTAATATAAACTTTCAAGTACCACTTCTTAGTAAGATTCGAGGGCTGAGTTGGGCTGAGAACCTCCCACACAAATAGTATAATTTGATTGCGAGGGCAACACTTTGATTTTTGTCATGTTTTTTTTTTGCTTTGTCGATGATTTTAGTTTAATATAAACTTTCTAGTACCACTTTATAGTAAGATTCAGGGGTTGAGTTGGAGTAAGATCCTCCCACACCGACTTATTGTTTACTGTTAAAGCACCGTGGACAGTAAAAATAAAATCTGTTCGAATGGGTTAATGTGATGTTTGAATTGAGTATGCTAATGGGTTGTTGAATTGGCTTTTAGGTATCCTTGGAAAAGTAACATTGCCTTTTAGGTTACACCCCCCCCCCTACTAATTTGAAAATGATACTCTGACATTTAAAAGGCCCAGAGAACGTTAGCCTTACTCTTGTTTGTGGTAATTTTGTTGTTTTTAAGTTAGGGGGGAAAATTGGAGCGAATTTATCCTAAATTTCTCAGTTTTTGTGTAAAAACTGAAAAATGAGCCATTAGGTACCATGAAAGTACTATTTAGTACTATATAAGTACCATAAATATACGTTATAGAGCTATAAAGGTAAATATATATTAAAGAAAACTGACCCGTTTCTGTTGACACTTAAGTAGATAATTTTGGAGACCACACTGCCTTTCAATGACGTTAAATAAAAATTCAAATAGGGATAAAACCCTTTTAATAGACAGTGATGATGATAACAGTGATAGAAATTCTCAAAAATACTAGATATTTCGGTCACATATGCAGTGATCGTCATCAGTAGTAAAACTTATATTGAACGAAATATTTAGTATTTTTGTAATTTTTTATCACTCTTATCATCATCATTGGCTATTAAAAAGATTTTATCCCTATTTGAATGTTTATTTATCGTTGATGCTTAAATTATGCAGGCTTATCTTAGTTTTGACAAAAATTTTGAAGAAACCAAATTTCAGCTGGGGGGGGGGGGGGCCAAACCGGGGTCTTGGAGGGGAAGTCGTCCCCCCTGCCCCAATTCAAATTATGTCCCTGCCCAATACTCATTGACAGTTTCGCCACGTTTGACATAACCACCTGGTGAA
>JAQQPU010026158.1:0-10224 GCA_029168905.1 Artemia sp. Kazakhstan ARC1039 | reverse complement strand
AGCATGTAATTATTGTTTGTCGGTTAGTTCAACACCCCCAACAACAACATCTGTAAGTTTTTACTCCACACAAAATTGTTCATAAGATATTGCTGATACGCCTTTTTGACAACCTTCATAAATATGGTATATTGTGATTCTATTTCACCTTCCCCTCTTCTTAAAATTAATTTTAAAAAAACTTTTCAAAAAATAAGTTTTTCAAAGAAAAGTAAAGGCCATTTTAAACTTAAGCTCAGTTGATACCAATAACTGTTAAAATTCAAACTCAAAACGACCAGAAATTACTATTAAAGAATAAATGAAACCCAAAACGAACAGAAATTAAATAAACAATTATAGCAAAAAACATTCAACAAGTAATAATATAAATGAAAAAATAGATCTTAAAGCGAGTAATGCTTAGATTGAATATGAAAATCAAGCTTAAAACGAAAGCAAATGTTTTGCTATTAAAGTATAAATGAAACTTAAAACGAACAGAAATTAAATAAACAATCAATGCAAACAAACATACAATATATATTAATGTAAATGAATAAATAAATCTTAAAACGAGTGAAACTTAAAAAGAATATGCAAATCAAGTTTGAATCGAATAAAAATAACTACAAACAAGAGTTTGGGCATCGCCTCACTGCAGAAGCCTAAAACCTACTGTACGCACGGAACTGTATGTTTCGACGAAACCCAAAATGTTAGGGAATACCTACACAGAGTAATGGTATCCATAGAGGCTAAATATGGGAAAGAATCTGGTACCTTATATGATAAAATTGTACTAAACGCTTTCTTGCAAGGATTGGGCTCCAAACTGTACCGAATGTTAATATAAAAAAATATTCAAATATTAGAGCTGGCAGTTCAGGAAGTAGAGAGAATGGTTGAAATTGACACGATTGTGGCAAATTACAACAAGTCAAGAATAAATAACGTAGAATAACGTAGAATAAATAACGTAGAATCAATTCCGGGACGATCACGAGGAATTTCGCCCGCTTTTTTCTCAAGAGATAATTCGCCAAAACCGAACCAAAATAGATTCTCAACCCCTACCAGGCAAAGAATTGTACGTTTCGTACCCACGAATACGGAAAGCTACGTAAATAACCCCCCAATTATATGTTATGCATGTAATAAATAAGGACATATTGCCAGGGAATGCCGTACTAGAAACAACTATACATTAGCAACCCCCAGTTTTAATAACTGTTTGTTCGGGAGAAGAAACTTAAATACCAATGGGTCAGGAAGTTATAGGAATAACCCCACACGCCTACCATTGTTCCGCATCCCTACTAACAGGGATTGGATTACGCAAATCCTCCCCCTAACAGACAAAATAATTATTGGTTCCCCCACCCAAATACGCGACAAAACATGTACCAATTCAATTCACGGACAGTGCATCCTACTAGATGTAGCAGGAATACGAATGATGACAGAAGATATTTTTCCCGACGGGCAGAAATTTTCCTTCAATGCAAAATGAACAAATGCCGCGAGCCGTCGGCACAAGAAATTCCATCCCCCGTAATAATACGTGGCAACCAAGACAATCAAATGTCAATCAGCTTGCTGGAGATGTTCCCTTCGAACCCCAATGTCAAACACCAACCTATCAAATAAATGCACAGGGGAACGAATCAAGCCCCCAAGAAAACTAACCGGGACCCTGGAGGCCAGTATATTTTATTGGTCCCTTCCAGTAGTTGTACCTTTTTTAAGCGATAATAATGATATATTACCTATATTAAATGATTTTGGTGTTGCAAATATTTACTTCAAAGTGCTAATAGATTCCGGTGCATTGGTTAACATAATCAACTCGAATGTATTTAATAGATTACCAGTATATATCAAGAGGCGAAATTTTTTTAATATTTCCAGTTTAACTAGCGTCACAGGGCATAGGCTGGAAGCAATAGGCTCAATACGCCTAGTTATGACATAAGATGATAGAATCTTTCCTACCAACTTCATAATATGCAAAAATTTCCCGTATGAGGCTATAATCGGTGCAAATTTTTTAAAATCTAATAAATTGTTATTAGATATAGGGAATCACGGACTCGTAATCACAAAAAAACAAAATTTTTACATCTCTCGACCTCATTCAAGGTTATCATAAAGTTAAGATAGCAGAATATGACGTTTATAAAACGGCATTTTCTACGACTGAGTGTGGCTCTTATGAATATTTAAGAGTACCCTTCGGACTTAAAACTAGTTCAAGTGCACTATGTAGACCTTGTTACATTTATTACGTGGCGTAGACAATATTATTCATTTTGTGGACGAAAACCCAGAGCATCACTTAGCCACGTTAGCCAAAGTTTTTTGAAAAATCCAGAGAAGGCAATTTGAAATGTTGGCCTGAAAAAGTAAATTTACTTCAATCCGAAATAAAAGTCTTGGGAATGATAGTGACCCAAGGCCAAATATCACCGGACCCTGAGAAGATAAAATTTGTAGAAAATCTCAAACCCTCGAAAACTATAAAAACAATTGCGAGCCATTATTGGTTTAACCAGTTATTTTAGGAAATTTATACGTAACTACGCCCAAATTGCAAAACCCCTAACCGATCTAACCAAAGGACCCCCCAAAACATTACCTGGTTGCAGGAAGCTCAAACTTCCTTAGACACTCAAGAAAGCACTTACTTCTGAACCAGTATTGTCGCTACCTGATTTTGAAAAAGGACAATTTGTAGTCACCACTGACGCCTCAGCTCTGGGCATCGGCGGAATCCTTTCCCAGTTAATCCCCAAAGAAGACTTTTCCTACCCCCTACAGAAACCCCCCAAGTATATAGAGAAAATCATATGCTATTCAAGTAGAACTTTATCGAAAGGCGAAAGCAGTTATTCTGCAACGTAATTGAAGCTACTATCTATACTTTACCACTTGGAAAATTTTAGACATTATTTAGTGTGTCGAAAATTTAAGTTGCGTTCGGACCATAAAAGCTTACAGTACTTAAGCACATTCAAAAATCCAACGGGAATTTTAGCTAGATGGAAAATGAAAATCCAAGATCTAGACTACGAATTTGAACACGGCCGGTAAACAAAATGGCCCCTGTGATTACTTGAGTAGATACCCCGAAAATAACTCATCAGATGATGGAAACAAAGAAATAAATGCCATCAATTCCAGTAAACAAAAACAAAAGAAAAAACCTAAAATTCAAATTGAAGAAAACGAGATTAATCATTGCCCCTTATCGCTGACAAACATTAAGAGAAGCCAAATTAAGGATGAAATGTGTTCGACTCTCATTAATTATTTTGTGAATTTTGATAACCTCCCTGATAAGCTCAAAGCCCTGACAAGGAAATAGACAATTTTTATTATGATTTAGACGAAGAAATTCTTTGCAGGATAGTAACTGGCGATACAAATAGAAACCAAACCTCGATAATACCTGTATTACTCCAAAACCTAATAATACCTGCCTTTGAATATTTTCATTTGGATACAGGCGGACACTTAGGAATCACGAAAACCTATCATAGATTAAAACAATATTTCTTTGTTCCTGTAGCATTAACCAAACTCAAAGATTTCATAAACAATTGTGAATCATGCAATTTAAGAAAGAATCCCCAAGCTTATACCCACCCCCAATGGGAAGAGTGCCGGTAGCGCGGTTTCCTTTCGACATTGTTTCATTTGATTTATATGGAACCAGTGGAGGCTTGCCTGTTTCAAACAGAGGCCATACTTGCATTCTTTCAGTTATATATCACTTTTCTGGGTTCACTTTTGCCAAAGCATTGAAACATCAAGGCACGTACCCTACGAGTAAAGCGTTAGCAAAAAATATTTTTAAAATTTGGCGTCCCTAACAAATTTATTTGCGATAATGGAAGTAATTTTATTTCTAAAGTAACAAAATATTTAATGAATTTTCTCAACATAGAGAAATTGGTGACATCCCCCTATCACCCGCAAGCTAATGGGAAAATCGAAAACAGACATAAAATATTTTCCAATGTCTTGAGCATTTATACAAAAGACAACCGAAACGATTGGGACCAATATCTAACTTACTTAAACAATGTAATCAATACTGCCTATTAAGAAACAACTAAAGAAAGTCCTTTTTATCTTTTATTCGGGCGCGATTTTAAAATATCCTATCAGGAAGTTATAGAATCCAGACAGTATTACAATAATACAGAGGACTAAAAGCTAGATTTTATAAATAAAATGAAGAAAACATATAAGATAGTTAGACAGGAGTTAGAAAAATGTAAAATTAACCAAGAGTTGAGAAACGAATCCAAAGTCAAAGGGAGCATAAATTTTACGGTAGGAGATTGTGTCTACCTAAAAAATGAGGCAAAGGTGGAGGGCAAAAAACTTTCCAATAATTATTCGGGACCTTACAGAATAATCAAAAAATACGACAATGATTTTACTTTTAAAATGATAAATCCCGAAAACGGATATAAGGCACACGTCAGCCGAATAAAAGAGCGAAGTTCCCGGACAGATGGTTACCGAAACCCTCATCTACCGATTCGTCAAACGAGGAAAATGAATTCCCCAAGTCAAGGCTAGCCGAGTTAAAACCTTTCAATTTCAAACAAGACTATTTCGAAAACGATAGCGATGAGGAAAATTTGGAAGAATTCTTAGCTATGAAAAATCTAGTTGTCCCCAAAGGAAAATCTTTAATACCAGTAGCAATAAGAACCCCAAAAGGCCCACAAAGTTCATCGTCAGAAAGCTCAGAAGAGTTAGACTATACGTTGTCCCCAAAAACCCAATTTTTCCCCGATAGAATTTTAACCCTTTGTCCCCCAAAAGATTCCCAGATGATAAGGTATCACCAGCAACCCCGATAAAGAAGCCCCTATCGTTAATGGATGAATTAAATAGAGCTAGGGAAACCCCGGGTGTAAAAATAAAGAAAACTCCACCCAACGAAACAAACAAGAAAAATTTAAGAAAAGCTATGGACGAAATCAATTTTCCTATAAAAACAAGGCAAAGTACCTTGCCTTGGACCCAAAACACCCCTGAAGAAGAAAACCTAGGACAATACCACGACATAACAGTATCTAAAGTCATACTTAAAAAATGGAACTCCTGGCAAAAAAAACTTTACACAAAAAACCCCCCCCCCCCAGAGGATATGGCATTCAAACAATGGAGACATTCTCCACAAACATTTGACGTCTCCCAGAGTTCTCAAGAATCTTTTAACTCCCCCGAGACAGGAATTCAGCGCGAGGAAATGGAAAATAAACCCTATACTTCCAGAGGAGACGAAATATATGAAGGAAGGGCAGGTGATACTCCAAAATCGCAAAGGACCATCCCGGAAGGCCCCAATTAGGAATCTTCAGAGGCCAGTTCTACTGAATCAGGCGAGGAATCAGCTCCAGACGAACCCCAAGATGCACAAAAACGAAAACTAACTTCGGCTACGGCTCATGCGAAGGAAGCTAAATTAAAAGGCCAAAAATTCTTATTGAAGCAGTACAAGAAATTTGACCTAATCTCTATGGGAAAGTCTAAAAAGAATAAAACGCCAGAAAGCGAACAGGAAGTTATCACTAAATCCAGTAGAGTGGCTAAAAAACCAGATAAGTGGATGTACGTCCTGTCTACCGTCCTTTCCTGTGGAAGTACTATCTATCTTGGCTTTTCTCTGTCTATAATTACCCAGCGTCTTGAATTACCTATTGCAAAATACTTGATAACTTCAATTCAAAATCAACGGACTCGGTCGAGACCTTCGGCCTTGACCTCGATGGCGTCATAAACAATAAGGGATAAATGCTGCAGGTCCTGGAAGTCCACAGGATGGGCACAAGCCAGATGCTAATGTGCTACGAAACTGCCCCACTCGCCTTTGTAATAACTCTGTTTCTAGTGAAATTAAATGTTCTACAGCTCCTAAATGTATCAACTTTGGAGGTAACCACCAGTCTACAAATCATAACTTATGTTTTTCGTATATGAAACGGGCCAAAGTTTTAGGATAGCTCATCAATAAAATATCTTATTTCCTATTGCGGCTATGGAGCTTGCTAAGCTTTTAAAAGTACCATTATCTCCAAGAATTAATGAGGCAAAGAAATCATCCTTAAGTCTTACCCAACCTTTGGCATGGCATTCCAAAAAATAACCAAAATCAGGTTCAGTTATCTCTAATTGAGACATCCATCCCTCAGCTGGGTATTGAGCTCCCTAATGTAATCAAAGCTACGGAAAAGGGGGAGGGGGGCAAAAAACGGAAGGGGGGCAGAGGGAGGCAGCTGCAACCCCCCCCCCAAGAACTTAAAATTTACACTAAATATGGCTGAAAAAGAAAATGGTTGAAAAAGGATAGATGGCTAAGAAAACAGTTGATAAAAGGTAGGTATTTGAAAAGGCTGGAAATAAACAGCTGGAATGACAGAAAAGAAGTCAAAGAAGAAGCAATTATCCATTATATCTTCAAAAAATTTAGCTCTAATCCAAGAAGATTAATGCTGAAGCTTATGCCCACGGCTATTGCCTCCTTTCCTAACTTAAAACATGTTACTGCATCATTGGCGCTTTACTGAGTGCCAACTAAATTACAAATATTCTTTTTTCCAGTTATTACAGCATTAAAATGAAAGTAAAAATTACACTATTGAAATTTTACTTGTTCAATTTATTTATTATCAAAAGAATTTTACTTTTTCAATTTTATGTATTCAATTAGAATCAAACTTTTAGCCTCCTTATAGTATAATAAACACTAAACGCATATTAAATACATTCATTACCTTGTGGCAATTAAATGTTTAAGTGTGGCAATTAAGTGATTTAAAATATTACATTCAGATGTCTACTGGTGTGGAAATTTTATTCAACTATGCCACTGCAAGTGTGGGGAGTTATAACAGATAACAAGCTAAATGTGATCAATGAAATCAGGTTCCATCTGGGTTTTAAGCCTGTTGAAAAAATTGATTCTGGCTATAACTGATCTAATAAAACTCAATGAAATTTAAAACTTAGCTATTAAAAAAAAACATTTCAAATTTAATTACTGGAAAATGGAAAACATGAAAATGGATGCATGTTTTATATCCTTAAAAAATAAAAAACACATAGTCAACAGCTAAAATACCCATAAACCAATTAGGCATAACAAAAGCAGTCAAAGAGACTTGATTTGCTAAAAGAAACAACAAAATGTAATTTCAGTAAAGTAAAAATTATATTCTGGCTTTTAGAAAGAACAGGGGTTTTGAGACCTACTTATATTAATTTATGCTTGTTTTGAGTTTGAGTCGGTTTTTTATTTTAATTTCTGCTAGTTTTGGGTTCGATTTATTTACTGATATTGATTTGTGGTCATTGTATTTTTGTAGATTATTTGACTTTATTTTTGTTCATATTTGGTTTAATGGAGTTTTTTACTTTTTTTTGAAAAACTTATTTTGAGGAAAAAGTTTTTTTAACTAATTTCTGTTCGTTTTATAAGTCTCTTTTTGGGGAAAAGGAAACAACAGTTTGAATCTTTCCAGTTTTCCTTTAAGAATTTATAGTTTGGCCTGCTGTTTATATGCTGGAGAATTTTTTTTTCAGCAATTTTGAACAACAAACTCTTCTGAAAATCATAACACAAATAGTTGTGTTTAATTTAGTCATATACATCCTCTAGTTGACTTGATAAATACAAGATAATACCATTCCCAAAAAATTTTATTTATATTTTTTCACAGCCTGGATACATTTACACTCTTTTGATTTAGTAAAATTTAAGAGCGGAAGTAATAATTGAAGCAGCTCCAAAAATTTGAACTTAATACCCTCTCAGTTGTTCTTGGTATATTGCTGAGATGTCTTATTGCCAACCAGAATGTAAACAGTGTGTTTTGATTTGATTTTAAAGTAACATTTAGTTTTTAGACATGATGGGCTAATTACATAACTGTGGGGGTTTACCTACCCAATAACCTAGAGATATAGTTACTAGACCATTTAGCTATGCTGAACGAAATGACTCAAAATCTTGATTTGAAGTGTGTGGAAGATTATGAGCAAAAAGGATTACCCTCCAATTACTCTTGACTCTTAAGAGGACACTAGAACTTTATATTTTCAATCAAATTATAGGGTGATTGTATATTACCTCCTTTAAAATATCAATAATACTACTAGCTATGATAGAGCATTGCTGCCTCTTTCAAGTGATTTCTGGCTAGCTCAAAATCCGAAGCCCATGAAGGTATAATGGCAAAATTTTCAGAGAATATTTCAGTTGTATGGATGATATCCTGCTATCTGTATGCTGGTTGTCAAAAGGGCATATCAGCGGTATCTTAGGAACAGTTTCGGGCGTGAAATTAAAACTTAACAACGCTTGTTGTGGGGGATGTTGAACTAACCAAAAGACAATTTTTGCATCATAATAATAATGCTTCTACTCATACAACTACTGCTACTATAGCTAAGACTACTACTATAACTGAAATCCTACTGCTACTAATATATTTACCAGTGCTAGCACTGAAACCTAAAGGTATTGAGACAAAAATTTTGGCCATATTGTAACTGTATTGGAATAAATTGAAACTGACTTGTAAGATATTTTAGAATTGTAACCTTTATTTATGACTTGTCTTTTCTGACTTTTACCTGCTGTGTTTTGTTAGTGTTAAAAATGTGTTGTTATTTTATTATTGTATTTTTTTTCCCAAGAAATGCAAATTTGGCCCACTAGGGTTTGTGATAGTCTTTTTTCCAATAAATTTCTATCTTATCTATCTATCTAATCCTGTATTCCATATTTCACCCAATCTGCAATCTTGTAAGATCTCCCTTACCTGGCTTGGCCATGAACTTTGAGATTGATCTCTGAGAGTCTTTAAATAAGGTTATATAATTATAAATTACTCCCAGAAGTAGTTTTTGGGGCATACCAATCTTATTAATGGAGATGACTAGCCTGTGCAAGTATTAATTAGATACCATTGATTGCTGCAACTACAGAAAAGCACACAAATTTTATTTTTTTTCTAGAACCATTTCTTATGGAAGCAACACTTGTTTTTTGGATAGAATTTAAAAAAATAAAAAACACATAGTCAACAACTAAAATACCCATAAACCAATTAGGCATAACAAAAATAGTCAAAGAGACTTGATTTGCTAAAACAAAGAACAAAATGGCTTTTATAAAAATATCCTAAATAAGAACAAGTGTCCAAACACTCAATGAACCGTCCAAAAGGCATCCGCCTCCTGATTGGATAAACATAGCAACTAAGTGGTGACAAAAAAAAAGAAGGAAAAATCATTGAAAATTACAACCCATGGTCAACAAGGAGTTTTTTTTATAGTAGGACTTGCCATACTTAAGCTCAAAAATTCATTTATATTTTTGCATACTCTTAGAAACCTGTCTGTTCTTGATAATAGTCAAATCAGACAGTTTGTGGCAACCAACTGTGACTAAGGAGCAACCCTCAATAGTAACTAAAACTCTAACTACAATAGATACTACATTTTGATACAATAGATACATCAAGAGAATCGGATTTTCATGCTCATTTAAAATATATAAGTTCAATCAAGTTTTATTTTACCCATCATAAGTTACGAGCTTGAGAAAATTTGGCTTATTTTCAAAAAAGGTAAACACCTAATAGAAGCCATAGAATCTTAACTAAAACTACACCATCAGATTCAGCGTATGAGAGAATCCTGCTGAGGTGGTTTTAAGCTCCTATCTCGTGTCACATGGGAAGATTTTTCCATAGAGGAATTTTTCATGGGGAAAGAGAATTGTCCATGAAGCCAGATATTCCAGCATTATTTAGAAACTATCAGAACTTAAATTAAAGAAACAAAGTTTTTCAACTGAAAGTAAAGAGCATCATTAAAGCTTAAAACAGACAGAAATTGTTACAATTATGACAGGGTTCGCCCCCTTGTTAATACCTTGCTCATTACACTAAAGTTCTTTTAAGTACTTTCAAAAGAGCTTTTTATTCTAATTGGAACAGTCTTTGTGATTCAGGGGTCGTTCTTGAAGAATTGGAACAAAATTTGGACTTTAGCATAGTGAGGTATTAACAAATTTTTACTTTCAGTTGATTTTTTTTTTTATCTTAACAAAAAAGAACCTACAATTCGCTCTGGAGTGGAATAAAAGGAAGTTAACCAGAAACAATTAGGAAAATAAAATAAAAACAACATACAAGAAATAAGAATTCTTTTTTT
>JAQQPU010026154.1:0-11659 GCA_029168905.1 Artemia sp. Kazakhstan ARC1039 | reverse complement strand
AAGAAAAGAAAGAAAGAAAAATTCACTACAAAAATGACAAATAAATAACAAATAAACAAAAATGACAAATAAATAAAAATATCAAACAGCACTAAGCAACGGAATTAGGCGATGATGAGGGCCCAGCCTTAAGCACGCACAGAACTAATTACGTGTTGATGATGGTGCAGTGCACGCATAATATCAGTAGCACCAAAACGATCGATTATTTTTCAAATAATCGATCGCAAATACAGAAGAAACTTGCAGTACCGGAAATAATAAATGCGGATTAGATTCAGATCGCTTTCTCGAAACAGAGGGTAAAGTCCAGACACAAAAAGTGTAGCATGATCACAAAAGTCGAGTAAAATTTCGTGAGACCGTGCCTATTATAACGACCACGATTTGCAACTATCTTAGCATAACCCATTTTTAATTTATCTTTAATATCAGATACAGTTTTTCGCCGCAGAGCTGAAACTGAATTACATACCGAAATCCCAAGCCACCTGAGACTAGAAACGCGGGGAATAACAAAAGACAGCAGTTTAAATCACCCGTACCAAATATATCATTAAACGACAAATATTCACATTTGGCAATAGGCTTTAGAACTTTTACACTTAGGGGAGGGGGAAGGAGAAGATATTTAAAAAAAAAAACTTCGTCCCTAGACAAGACCGCCTCCATGGACTTTGTTGTACAATTAAATACCGAATTATGAAGATTTTTTATTTTGGTGCTCGGGGGGGGGGGGGTGTGGATACCTTGAGTCATGAATTAAGCACAGGAAATAAAATTTGAAGAAATAAAATTTGGGGGAATGAAATTTGTAGAATTGGGACTATTAGGGAATAGTAGCCAAACTCCTGTTGGTGGCAAATTTCTGTTCGTTTTAAGCTTGACTTGAACATTCAGTTTAATTTTCACTCGTTTAAAGAAAAATTTACTCATTTATATCAGTATCCATGATCTTTATGTTTGATATGATGATTTATTTTAGTTTATGTTTGTTTTTGGTTTCATTTATTCTTTGATAGTAATTTTGATAGTCCTTTACTTTAATTTCTCTTCGTTTTGCGTTTCATTTATTTTAATTGCAATTTCTGGTCGTTTTGAGTTAGATTTGTTATAGGGCTTTATATCTGCTGGTCTTAAGTTTAATATGCGTCTTTACTTTTTTTGAAAACCTTTTTATTCAGAATTAAAAAAAAAAAAATCTCTGTTTGTTTTTTATTGCCGAAGTTTTGTAACTGGTTAATATAATGAATATTTTTGCAGTTTTTCTCGTCTTTGGCTTAAGAATTAAAATATCCGATTATAATTTATTAGCTCAGATTAGTGTCTTGGGTTTATTTCAATATCCCTCTTAACATTCCCTGAAAGTTTCAACTTAATAACCTTAGCCATTCGTGAAATATTGCTGATAAGCCCTTTTGACAACCTGGATGCACGATATTGACAAGCAGGATGCAGTTAAACTGTTTTTTATTAATTTCAATAGTTTTAGTTTTAATAGCAGAAGTTGCTTATCGTTTGCAGTCACAGTTAATATCGCAGTAGTTGTAGCGATACTAATAGTAGTAGCCAAAGTCGCAGGTAGTAGCAGTGGCAGTCATAAGTTGTCGCATTTGTAGTTACAAGTTGTCGCACTCGAAGCCTAAAGTAGTCGCAGTGACAAGTAGTTACAGTCGCAAGTAGCCGCAGTAGCAGTCGAGTTGCATTCGTATTCGCAGTCTTAAGTAGTCGTGGTCACAAGTAGTCGCAACAAGGGGGGCGATAGGGATCTGAACGTTTCAATTTAATACACTTAGCCGCTCCTAAGATATTGCAGATATGCCCTTTTGATAACCTGTATGCACATTGCGTCTTTTGATTTAGTTTCACATCCCCCTGAACATTGCCTGATTTTATACCTTAATAACCCCAGCATTTTCTGACAAACCCATGATCAAACATCCCCCCCTTTCCCATTGGTAAATCCTTTATGTAAACAATGGGCACATCGCATAATTTACAACCCTCTCCCTGGTGCTTTGATGGTTTTTGTTGGTTTGTGTTGCTTTTTTGTATTTATTTCTCACCAAATTTGTGTTTATTTTGTTTTTTGTTTATTTCTCACCAACACCTCATTCACAATGCCAAATAATACCGATAATAAAAAATAAAAATAATTCAGCAGCGTTTTGTATGTAGCTTAGGGCGTCATTACGGGGAGCTGGGACGCAATTACGCAGTAGCGATTACTATCAAACGGTTTGTGGTAACGAACTGTAAGTAAGGAACAACTCGGCCCAATAGTAACCGAAGTTCTAAAAATCGGAATTTTGATAACAATAGATAAATCGAAAAAATTGGCTTTTTATGCTTATTCTAATTATATTAGATTCATTAAGTTTAATGTTACCTATCAAAAGTGAGGAGCCTGAGAAAATTTACTTGACTTTCGGAAAATGTGGGAAACACCCTCAAAAACTCAAGGAATCTTACTAAAAATCGTACCGTAAGATTCAGTGTATCAGAAAACCCTACTGTAGGGCTTTCATGCTCCCGTCTGCAGAAATGTGGAATTTTGTATTTTTTGCCAGGAGAAAGATCACGGATGCGTGTTAATTTGTTTGTTTGTTTTTGCTAAGTTGCCAAAAAAATTGGAGGGCAACTAGCCCCTCTCCTATGTGCCTTTTCTCCCAAGGTCTCCTATCAAAATTTTTTGAGATAGCAATTTTGTTCAGCATAGTAGGAATGTTCAAATGTTCAAAAACTATGTCTTTGAGGAAGACATTTCCACGAATTTTCCACAGAGGGAAAGGTATTCCAGCTTGATCTGAAAATGAACAGAAATTAAATTAAAAAAAAAGTATTTTTTCAAATGAAACTACGCTAAGTATAATTTTTGAAGCGTAATCGTCCACAAGAAAGTTTTGGGGGGAATTTTCAACGAGCATGTGTGTGTGTGTGGGGGGGATTTCCTGGACAGGAGTATTTTACACGGGGAAACTTTCTACGGAGGAATTTTCCGTGGGGGTTTTTCCGTGGAAGGGGAGGTGTATTTCAAAGCATTATTTGAAAAACTATCAGAAATTACAGTAAAAAAAAAACAAACTAGTTTTCCAACTGAACGTAAGGAGCAACATTATAAGTTAAAACGAACAGAAATTATTCCGTATACGTGAGGGGCTGCCATCTCCTCAATGCCCAGTTCTTTACGCTAAAGTTTAACTTTTTGTTATGATTGTTTTAAGAACGTCTCGTGAAACACAAGGGCCTCTTACTTCGAATTAGAAGCTTTTTTAAAAGTGATAAAAAAAAAGTTTCGTGTGAAGATCGAGGGATCTAGGAGGGGACAACCCCCCTAATAGACAGAATAGTTTCTGTACGTTTTAAGTTTTAATTTTACTCCTTACTTTTAGTTGAAGAAAACCTATTCTTTATAATTTAATATTTGGAAAGAGCGTTGGATGGTAAACCGAATGATATGTTTATGTTTCAGCTAGTGAACAATTGAAATTTCGACAAATTTACCGCCACAACCTTAAAAACCTCGATTACAGTTAAATCTTAAACCCTGTAAAATTCTTAACTCATCAGATCTTACCTTAAGTTTAGGATATTTCAATGTAATTTAGAAACTGTGAGCGAAACGAGAAACAAATTTTGAGCTTCTTGTCAGCGCTAGTTCAAACTTTCATAGGCCAATTGAGTGTTGAGTCAAACAGGAGTTGAATAGAATACATGTTTAGTTAAATGAGGATTGAGTTGCATGGCCGTTGAGTTAAATGGGGTTGAGTTACGTTGGGGTTGAGTACAATGAGGGTTGAGTTGCATGGGGGTAGAAGAGTTCGGTGGGGATTGAGTAGAATGGGGTTGAATTACGTGTGGCTTTAGTTAAAGGGGGGTCGAGTCGAACGAGGGACAGTTAAGTACAGTTATTGGACAGTTAAGGTCCTTCCGGTAGCAAATATATGAGTATCTCGCAAATTTCTTTATTTGCCAAATGTAAGTTACCTGAATTGAAATAACTAAGTGGCTTCTCCTGTCACTTATAAAATGATGGTAAATTTTGAGTATTATAATTATCCTTAGGTCTATTAAATACTATTCTCCGTATAGTTAAAGGGAAAATATAACGAGAATCGTGCACTTCTGGCAAAAAGCACCAAAATTTGTAGAGATATAGATTAAATCACGGAGAATCCAATGGTGGTGGGAAGCACGTCGAACAGACGCTCTAAAGCACCTATAGGAGCACCCGAAGCGCTATAAAAAGCGCAAGTTTACCTATCTCTCAACAGACGCATCAAAACTTCTGACAATACGTTTTAAAATATGGAGATTCCAATGTTGGCTAAATAAAAAGCAAAAGATTGTTCTGAAGTGCGCAATACAGTGCTAAAAAAGCGCGCAAATCGCAAAATGGAAGCGCCTATTCCAAAAACTTGGTGAATACACTAATAGAATGGAGTAATCCTTTCGAAAGTATGTATGACAGTCTCCTTTCCATCGATTCCGGAAGAGTACCCCATTGTCTTGCCATCAGTAGTTACCACAGCCTGGAAATTGTTGGCAAATCCCAGTATAATACTTTTGTGGAAGAGCGTTTTGTAAAGCGTACAAAGCCTATTCATTCACCGATACGCCAAAACAAGATGCCATTATTTTCAATTCCCATTCCATCATCGATACCAAAGTCGAAATCGATCCTTCAGATGGCCAAGTCAGATTCAGCCATATTTGCCAGACTCCATATTGGCTGCAACACCAGCGGCGCTGACTTGGAAGAGTTTTTCAAACACGAAAACCAGCATTTCCCTCCTTGAATCTCTGATTAGGGTAGTCTGAAATCCAGCACGAGGTCTGATATTGTAACTCTGCTCATAATTTATTCTTCTGAAGTTGTGACCGAGAAACCTCACGCCGATTCGAAGGTTTTTAATGGTGCTTTCCTAGTACACCTTGTAAAGCCAAAAAGCAAGACGTTTGTTACCGAAGAAATCTACCAATACCTTCGTAACCAGTTCACAAGTGAAACACAGCGAATTGACGTCGCTTTTGACGTTTATAAGTCTGACAGCTTGAAAATTTCTATACGATAAAAGCCCGGCAAGGCCATGTATCGGACAAAGGTTAAAGAAAGAACGCCAATTCCATTTGACGTATTTTAAGAAACTAATGTTTTGTAAATTTTTCTGTTTTTGCGCTTGAAGCATTAAGACATGCCAGGACCGAATTCTGGCTTACAGATTAAATTTTTTTCAACGCCACTTGACTCTCGGTATTTCAAACCGTGTTTCTACCAAATTTGAACTTTCTTGTAACAAGCAGATGAGTTTTGCGCTTTTAACGCACTTTTCAGTGATTGCAAAGATGCTATAAAGCGATCGCTCGACTTTCTACCTGTTATTATTGGGCTCCCCATACTTTGTACTACATTACCACCTTTTCTGGGGTTTCTTCAAACTTTCCATCAGTTTTGCGCGCTTTTAAGCGCAAATTTGCGCATAGACTCGAGCTGCTGCTTGTAATCTTCGGATTTATAGTACTCTAAACTATGTTTTTGCCTGTTTTGGTATTAAATGGGATAGACGCTCCTATTTTACGCTTTACGTGCTTTTTTAACGCTCTATTGCGTGCTTCAGAACGATCCTTTATTTTTTTTTATATAGCTACCATTGGAATCGCCATATCTTAAAATGTATATTCAGAGGTTTTGATGTTTCTGTAGAGATGCCGGTAAATTTGCGCATTTTTTAGTGCTTCGGGCGCTCGTAAAAGTTCTTTAGAGCACCCGTTCGACGTGCTTCCCGTCACCATTAGATTCCCCGCGTTTTAATCTATGTTTCCGCCAATTTTGGTGCTTTTTGTCCGAAGGGCACGATTCTTTGCCAGAGTGGCAACACTAGTAGTAGCGTAATATTTGTAGGCATGAATATATAATGAGTCGGAGGCTATAGGCTTGAGATTTTCTGTGCAGGATTTCGACTCTTGTTGATAGAAGAACATCGCCAAGTACTGAAAACCACGTTGTGACCAAGATGGGCCCATGATTGCACAAAGTCTGTGGTCATCTTTAGGTCTCGGGGACTTCTTGCTTTCCGGTTCTAAGCCAGCGTAAGCGTTTAGGTGTAGACTTGAGGAGATATTTTGGTCCCAGTCCTGCACTGGTATCCGGGACCATCGCTTTTTCCGAGGCCAAAAAATTTCAATGATTTAAAAAAAATGAAAATTGGAACTTGGAATGTTACGACGGTAAAAAACAACTATCGTATCGACATTTTGACTGCCGAATTCTGACGATTCGAATCGGACCTATTAGAAGAATCAGAAGCTCATTGATAGAAAAGCTTTTGCGACGGTATTGTCCTTGTATGGTATGCCAGATAAATACATTAAAGTGATAAGGGCTATGTACGAGAACAACACTGCTGGGATTAAGGTAGGAAATGAGGTTAGCAGCTGGTTTCGCATTAAATCAGGAGTTAAGCAGGGTTGTGTTCTATCCCCCTTTATATGGATCATTTTGATGGACTTTGTCTTAAGGAGCACAGGAAAGGCAATGGGAGAACATGGAATCAAATGGGGAGGGAAAACTTTCCTGGACTTAGATTATGCTTGAGAGTATCACTATGAGAGTTGAGAGTATCACTTGAGAGTTCGTCGTGTAAACACCTTGTTTTTGGATACTAATCTTTTAAATAAAGTAAGATTTCAACCTGTGTGTTTCCCTACAGACATTTATAATCGGCTTATTTATTCTCTGGCTATTGACATTTTTTACTGAATATAAATTCCCTTGAGATTTAGTGACTTAATAAGTACAGAGACTCAGACAGAAACATTTAATTACCCTAGAGGATTGTATTCTTTATGGACAGCAGCGGTATGGCCGAAATGAATTCTAGATCTAGCTGCGTTGCCAGAGCTTGATTGTTGCGCTGTGGAAAGTGCGCCCGAATTTTTAGAGCAGTGTTGCCACCTACTGTACTGACTGAATATAAGCCAAAATTCTAAAGTAGTTTCCGGAACAGAATATTGATTGATAACATATACTAGACAACAAGCAGAAGAGGGGAGGGTTCCTGCCGCAAGCGCCGTATGTACCTGCCGGTATTTAGTTACCCTTAAATTGCGGGGAATTGGTGAGTGGGTCCCGACACTTCCCTTGTTCCTAGTATTGTGTGGACGGAGGCATTTGAAGTCTCAGAGGCGTTTGTCTGTGCAATCAAAGCAGAATTCGTCAGTCGTGCGCGCAACATCCCATGCTGCTGTGCATAGAGCTTGTTACGTCATGATGTTTGAACAGAGTGAGAATTTGCATTATTCGCCCGTGTTGAATTTCGTTCAGCGAAACAAGGAAGAGGGAATAGATGATGAGACTATCAAAAGATTTGGAGCGGAGTTTTTTGATTGCGAAGTGATAGTGATCGCAAAGAAATGGCTGGGCTTGAAGCTGGATCCTGATGCGCCATTTCAGAAGCGAACCGGAACGAAGGCACCATCTAGTCACCTTGGTGATATCTTGGAAATGCTGAGAAAAGGTGATTCAGATTGTTTTACAATTCCGACTTTCGTCATTCGAAGCCCTTCGGAAGTGCCAGTTATCCCGGCTTCGGCTTACTCGGCTTTGCTCTCGAAAGTCAATGAACTGAACTTGCATCTAAAAACTATATCCAATCAGTTCGAGTCTTATTCAGCCAATTTTCCACCGCTACCCCAGCCTGGGGATGCTGCTTCTTCACTATCGAGTAGCCATGCTACAGTGATTGTTTCAAACCTTCCGCAAACAGTTTGCAACCCCAAAAGTCGAAAGGAATTCTTAGACCAATTGTCAGGTCACGAGTCAGTTTCCAGTGTCCGCCCACGAGGTGACAAGTTGTATGTCAACATTGAGAAATCTGTTATTTCGGATTTCTGCAATTCGATTAGTGCAGCCGCATCGGGTGCTACCACTAAAACTGTGCTTAAGCGTCACCTTGGGATTGCTAGAGGTAT
Source organism: Artemia sp. Kazakhstan ARC1039 (assembly GCA_029168905.1). Classification (NCBI taxonomy): domain Eukaryota; kingdom Metazoa; phylum Arthropoda; class Branchiopoda; order Anostraca; family Artemiidae; genus Artemia; species Artemia sp. Kazakhstan ARC1039. The sequence goes on along the minus strand of JAQQPU010026154.1, from coordinate 3,688 downwards.
CCCTGAGGATTTTGACATTGCTGGACTAAATTCGTACCCTGGTGTGACTGAAGCCACTCGTTTCGGCTCTTCACAAACAATTAAGCTAGAGTTTTCGGATACATTCGCAAAAGGCAATGCCATCAAGAACGGCCTGAAAATAGGTTACGAAATATTCCGTGTGTACGATTTCATCAGTGTACCCCGTTGCTGCTTCAAATGCCGATCCCCAGATCACACGATGAAGGATTGCACCAGTCCTGTTGATAAATGTGCTCGTTGTGCCGGTAATCATACTGCCACTAAGGAAACGCCTTGCCAAAATAGCCCCAAATGTGCGAACTGCAACGGTGATCATACATCCTTTAGTTTGAAATGTCCAGTGCTCAAGTCTCGCGTTTCGAGTAGTGCCCGAAAATGATGCAGTCCCTTTCAGCTGTCTCGTACAACATAAATGGTACCAGAAGAAAAGAGCATGTTATTGACGAACTTGCATGTAACTATGACATTGTCTGTTTGCAAGAACACTTATTATCGTCGGCTAATACAAACCTGCTAAAAAGAAGTGCTAATCACGTCGTTTTCGTATCGGCGGCACGAACTACTTTCGGACGGCCGTCGGGTGGGCTTGCATGTATACTGAACCGAAATAGTGTTGCTTGCTACTCGCCTGTGCTTTTTCACAGTGATCCTAACATTTTGGCCGTGCGGATTAACGATTTAGTGATCGTAAATGTTTACTTGCCTTGTGACAGAAAATCGGTTCAGTCTCTTAACAGATTCGCTAAGACTTGCAGTGTATTACAGAAACTTTTGGAATCCGTCTCATATCAAGGTTATCGTTTTTTGATCGCTGGAGACTTTAACGCTGACCTGCTGTCATCGAATATTCGCTCGGATTTGATATTTGATTCGCTGCCGCAGTTTAAGCTGGTTGAAAAAACTTGTATATATTCTTATCTTCATCATTCCGGTAGTCAAAGTAATATTGATCATGTTGTTTGTTCTCCGGGCCTACCCGTTTCTACTGTAACTGTTCATGAAGATCATTGCGATTTAGATCACCTACCGATTTCGTTTGTTTTTCAAATACCGATTTGTACTAATCGTAATGCTTTACAAGCAGGACGAAGATGGGTTTTCCGTCGAAATTGGAATAAGATAAATTTACCGCTGTATATTTCTACGCTAGCTATGCTACTTGCTACAATTCAAGTTCCTTTCCACCTTCTACAGCTTAGTTGTAAGTCTTCAAATGATAAAAATACTCTAAATGATTATTATCTAAAATTAGTATCTTGCCTTAAAACAGCTGAATTGACCGCTGTACCACAGGAGCGAGTCAGGCGAAACACGCGTAAACCGGAGTGGTCGTGGGATCCTGAATTAAAATCGATTAAAAATAAAGCAAAGTTTTGGTTGCGGATTTGGGTTTCTTGTGGTCGTCCGTCTGAAGGGGTTATTCATCAAATAAAGCAAAAGACAAAATTAGAATTTAAAAAATACCTGCGCTCGACTAAATCAAAAATATCGAATTTCCCGTTAAGTAAATCTGATTGGCAAAAGGTAATTAATTCTGAAAAACTTGATGATTCTTTTGCTACAAGCCCGATTAGTGCCGGTGCATGGCATAGTTATTACAGTAAAGTTTTTAGTTCAGTGAATTATCATGTCCATTCGGTTTTTTCGAAACTTCTCATTGCCGCACTTCCCGTATCGCTGAGCCAAACTCAGATTTTGTCTGTCGAGCTCTCTGTGGTTCAGCAGGCAGTAAAAAGGTTGAAATCAAATTCCCTCGATTGCGATGGCATTTCTGCCAACCATTTAAAAGTTGATTGCCCACTTCTTTTTCAACACCTGCAGTTGCTTTTCCAAATGTGCTTGTGTGCGTCTGCGGTACCGGATAGCTTCCTATGTGGGTCTGTAACATCAATTCTTAAAAGAGGGAAACCTCCTAGCGATTGCTCGTCGTATCGGCCAATAACTGTGTCATGCAATCTCAGTAAAGTTTTTGAATATGTTCTTCTTCCGTCCATATCGAGTGCACATTTTGGCGAAAATCAGCTTGGATTTTCGTCTGGGGTAGGGTGCCAGCAAGCCCATCGAGTTCTAATTAATCTTCTTATCGATGCGACTAAAAAGGGATATGAACTCCATCTTTGCGCCTTGGACCTTTCCAAGGCTTTTGACAGCGTCGTCCACTCACAAGCTCTGTTTTCCCTTTTTAGTCACGGCATTAATCTTTCTCTGGTTTCTCTCCTTCGTTATTGGTATGCCAATTCTTTTCTACGAATAAAAGCTGAAGGGGTTATTTCCGATTCTAAAATTCCGGTTCGGCGTGGTGTCAGACAAGGTGCTGTCCTTTCCCCTTCTATCTTTAAACTTTGCATTTCTTCTGTTTTATCTTCTATCCCAACCACTTGTATTTTTCAGGCGATTAATCTTTCTTACATAGCGTATGCTGATGATATACTTCTAATTAGTAGGACTAGAAAAGGTCTTTCTGTTTCTGTATCTACAGTTGCAACAAACCTTAGTAAGATTGGTCTATCACTGAATTTTTCTAAATGTGAATATCTTTCGTTTAACAGTAATTGTAACTCGCCTTTAGATTGCGCTTCTTTTTCTGTCCCATGTGTCTCTTCTTTTCGATGGTTGGGTATAAATATTGCTAAAAATCTTAATTCTCTCCGAGAACAAGCCGTGGCGAATTGTAAGAAAAAGATCCAAGTATCTTACTCCAAAATTGTTGCCAATCGGGGGAAATACAGTAGGAAGACCCTTGCTAAATTGTATTCTGTTTTTACTGATCATTCAATTTTGTTCCTTTCTGGTGTTTATCCCATTCTTGGGCGAAAAAATACCCGGTCATTACGTTCTTATTATTTTCGGTTCTCGCGTTTTCTACTGTATTTGCCTCCGTGGTACCGGAACCGTAACCTTGTCTCAGTTTTTGGGCTTCCAGATGTAACTGAAAAGCTAGTTGAGCTTGCTGACAAACTCCCCCAGACAGTGAAGGCTCTCCCAGCTCATCATGGGTTTGTACGCCTCCTTCATTGATTTAGTGTTTTTACTGTGTATTTAGTCGGTTTGTATGTATTTTTTCTTTTCTTTTATTTATACTCCGCTTTTGTTACCTTAGCGGGTTAAAAATAAATTATTATTATTATTATTATGCTGATGATTTAAGCATCCTAGATAAAAGTTTGAGCAAAATGAATGAACTTTTAGAGGTTTTGCGAGTTCAGGGTGCTAAAATAGGTTTAAAAATTAATGTTAAGAAGACTAAGTCGCTAAGGCTAGGAATAAGTGAAGATGAAAAGGTTACGTTGGGTAACGAAAAGATTGGTCATGTGGACAGCTTAACTTACCTTGTTAGTATTATTAGTAAAGACGGTGGGAGCGGTGAAGATGTTAAAAGTAGAATAGCCAAGGCTCAGGGTGTTTTTTTTTTTTGTTTTTTTTTCACAGTTGAAAAATTTTGAAGAGTAGGAAGATAAGTTTGCAAACCGAGATTAGAATATTGGAAGCTACAGTGATGACAGTGGTCAAATATGGTTCTGGAGAATGGGTGCTCCGAACAGCAGATGCAGATTTGCTAGATGTTTTCCAGAGAATTTGCCTACGGATTGTTCTGGGTTCCCGGCTGACTGACCGCATTTCAAACAGAAGGCTGTACGAAGAATGTTGTTCTATCCCGCTTTCTAGG
>JAQQPU010026153.1:0-11660 GCA_029168905.1 Artemia sp. Kazakhstan ARC1039 | reverse complement strand
CGCTCTTTACGCTAAAGTTTTTTATTGTTTTAAAAAATAAAGTTGTGAGACAGAGTCAAACTTTAGCGTAAAGAGCGAGGCGTTGAGGAGGGGACAGCCCCTTTCATATACGGAATAATTTCTGTTCGTTTTAAGTTTTAATGTCGCTCCTTACTTTCAGTTTAAAAAACTTGTTTTTTTTTATTTAATTTCTGATCGTTTTTTAGTTAATGCAGCTTTTATTTTGGCTCGCCGTCATTGAATAAGTAACGAAATTTGCATAAAAATTTTACTTTTCTTTTGCTAAATGGCTGTCTCTAAATTTGGTTCTGACGTAATTTACAAATTAACTTACGTAACGAACTTCTATATTCGTATATTTTTCTTCTGGCAAAAAATACAAAGTTGCAGATTTTTGCAGATATGGGCTTGAAACCTATGTTATAGGGTTTTCTGATACGCTGAATCTGACGGTGTGATTTTCATTAAAAATTTTTCACTTTTAGGGGATGTTTCCCCCCCTCTTTAAAAAATCAGGTGAGTTTTCTGAGGCTCGTAGCCTTTGATGAGTAATACTAAACTTAATAAAATTCATATATTTAGAATCAGCATTATATGCCCATTCTTTTGATACATTTATTGACATCAAAGTTCCGTTTTTAAAAGTTTCGATAACTATTGAGCCGTATCGCTTGTTTTTTTTTATTGTTTTTTTTTATTACGTATATGTTATTACGTATATGATGGGGTTCTCCCCTTAGTCAATACCACGCTCTTTACGTTAAAAGTTAAAAAAAATTTAATTCACAAACCCCTGAATCACAAAGGCCATTTAATTAGAATAGATAGCTCTTTTGAAAGCACTAAAAAAAAAACTGTAGCGTAAAGAGCGAAGTATTGACTTGGGGGAGAACCCCCTCATATACGTAATAATTTCTGTTCATTTTAAGTTCTAATGTTGCTTCTTACTTTCAGTTGAAAGTACTTGTTTTTTTAATTTAATTTCTGATCGTTTTTTAAATAATGCTTGGAAATCAGGCGCCCCCTTCATAGAAGTGTCCCTTACCCCAAAGAAACATCTTCCACGGAAAGATTCTCCCGAGTAACCCCCTCCTCCAGTCCCCCTCCCCCCCCCACCAGAAGAAAATTCTTCCTGAAAATGTCTGTATGCTTCCCAATAACCAATACAATATGTAAGCAATGGGCAAAGTTCATAACTTGCAGCCCTTCCCCTGGGAACTGTGGGGGATTAAGTCATCTTAGAAGACATATTTATTAGATTTTCGACTATGCTAAACACAACGGCTATCTCAAAATTTTAATTGGGTGACTTTGAGAAAAAAATGAGCGTGGGAGGGGGCCTAGTTGCCCTCCATTTTTTTTGGTCACTTAAAAAGGGAACTAGAACTTTTAATTTCCGTTCCAATGAGCCCTCTTACGATATTCTAGGACCACTGGGTCAATACGATTACCCCTGGGAAAAAAAAACAAACAAATAAACACGCACCCGTGATCCTTCTTCTGGCTACCACGAACTGTTTGATTTCTGTCCGTTTTGGGTTTCATTTATTTATCGATGCTGATTTGTGGTAGTTTCACGCTTGGTAGATTATTTCATTTTATTTTTGCTCATTTTTTTGTTTAATAGAGTTCTTTACCTTTCTTTGAAAAACTTATTTTGTGGAAATTTTTTTTTTAACTAATTGCAGGAAAAAATGGGTAAGCGCTGAAGTATGTACGAAAGAACACTGCATTTATGAGCTTCGCAGCATTTACATATGGAAACTTGCCAACTAAACTCGAGATACACAGATGGATGAAACAGAAAGGCTTGCGAAAAGAAAATCTGGTTGGCATAGTTGTGTCAATTTTGAAGTTCAAGAAAATAATATTTGTTAAATTTACAATCTGCGAAGAACTCGAGAATTTTTTGGAGCGAATAAGAAACGATATGCTTCCATTCTAAACGACAGATGGATAAGTAAAATACGTAATTAATGAAAACTGCGATGGTAGACCTAGCTTTTTTAATATCGAAGGAATACCTTTTGAGATGGGAGGGTCGATAGTCCAAAAAAGCATTGGCCGGGTATTGTACTGTTTTACACTGTAGAAGGGATGTTTACCAGGGAGGTGAATATATACAAACGTCGAAAACAAGATTTACTACAAAAACGAAAATAGCTCGGAAAATTCCAGCCTTCGTGTCTGTGGATGGACAACGAATGCGAGTATAGTACGATGACCAGACAAGAACGTCTGCCGGTTGCAGCCAAGATGGCCATACAGCAGGGAACTGCTCTGTGTCTCCATCAAAATCAGTCACAAATCATAGAAAAGAACAGGAGACAGTAGAACTTGATGAATATGTGTCATTTCCGTCGTTGAAAAGAGATGAGCGACGTAAAAATTCAAATATGGACAAATCCTCATGCAAAGATGAAAGAAAAAATGAACAAAGAGTAGAGCAAGAAATGCAGAAAATGAGAAAGGAACTAAAAAAGAGACAAAAACATGAGACAGGAAATAAAGAGGCTACGAAGAAAGAGAAATGGAAAAAAAAACTTATAGGAAGACAGCTGACATAACGGAAACCGACAAAGATAGTGAAAAAGAGGAACAGCACACAGATATGCGGCCTTGTAACCAATCCACACCAGGAATCACCCAAAGAGAATGAAAAGAAACAGAAAAGACAGTGAAAAACGAAGAAAAAGAGGAAGAATCTGGAAAGTTGAAATGTATGCAAAATATGGAGGCTATGCTGAATAGCATTACGCTAGTTTGGACGGTGGACGAGTAAGTGTATAATGCATTGGTGAATATGGTAGAAGTAAAAACGGATACGTCAACATCATTGAGTGGATCAGAAAAAGAGAACAAAAAACCGAGAATCGGGGAGGAAGACGAAACTGAAACGAGAGTAGAATTGGACCCGAAAAAATTTCGAAGTATGAATGTAAATGGACTCACGGTAAAAAATCCGTTCGTACTTTTCGCTAAATTATGGTGCAACAAGTGGGCCTTATGCTAAAAAAGCGTACTTTTACTAACGGACGCTAATTCAGCGTGTTTCAGTCAGAGGGTTAAAGATAAGGTATTCTAGCGTACATTTTGACTGATTTAACGTTATGGGCGGACCCACTGTATTCGTCACAGCCAATCCCTGCGATCCTGAAATTACAATTTTTCAACATAAAATAACCCTTTTCTGTTGCGAAACTACAGTCAATTAGCGTAATTTTTCGTTAGTTTGACGTGAGAGGCGTGGCCTTCCAGTTTCATTTCTACCTATCAAAGAAGCCTCCGCGTCTTGATTTTTTGGCGTACAATTGCGCTCCTTTAGCGTAAATGGATAATGATTAGCCGTTAGGGGTGGGGCCACCCATAAAAGTTTATATGACAGGGGGGTGGGTCTGCACGTGATTTTTTGGGGTCAGGACAAAAGGATTTTTTTTGGAGCAGGGAGGGTCCCGATTTGAAATTTTGAATTGTAGCTTTTAGAATTTGATTAATTGCAAAATTAATATAGTACAACTATTATTTAAACCAGCATTATTGTTCAACAATTGTTAAAAATAGTCTATAATCTAACAGTTGTATTACAATTAAATCGTTTCCAATAGCAAACAGGTTGTCAAACGACTGAAAAACAGTAGTTTGACAGGTGTACCGCAATCGAATCCTAATGTATTGAACAAAAAAAAACAGCTTTTTCAACTGAAAGTAAGGAGCAACAATAAAACTTGAAACGAACCAACATTATTATCCATATGATGGGGTTCGCCCCTTAGTCAATACCTAGCTCTTTACGCTTAATTTCGAATTCCAATTCTTTAAGAATGACACTTGAAGCACAAAGGCCGTTTAATTAAAATAGATAGCTCTTTTGAAAGTACTAAAACAAAGTTTAGCGTAAAGAGCGAGGAATTGACTAGGGGGCAAACCTCCTCATATACTTAATAATTTCTGATCGTTTTAAGTTTCAATGTTGCTCCTTACTTTAAGTTGAAAAAACTTGTTTTTTTAGCTTAATTTCTGGTCGTTTTTTAAGTAATGCTTGGAAATCCGGCGCTCCCTTCATATAAATATCCCTTCCCCCATGAAAATATCGTCCCCCGTAATCCCCTTCCCCCGACCCCCCCCCCCTGATAAAAAAAAAATCCGCCTGAAAACGTCGGTATACTTCCAAATAATAAATACTATATGTAAACAATGGGCTAAGTTCATAACTTGCAGCCCTCCCCTCAGGGGCTTTGGGGGATTAAGTCATCTTTAAAGACTTAGTTATTAAATGTTCGACTATGCTGAACCAAATGGTTATTTCAAAATCTTGATCGGGTGACTGAGAAAAAAAAACATGGGGGGCTCTAGTTGCCCTCCAGTTTCTTAGTAATTTAAAAAGGGACTAGAATTTTTAATTTCCGTTCGAATGAGCCCTCACGCGATACTCTAGGTCCACTGGATCGATACGATCACCCATGGAAAGAAAAAAAGAATAAACACGCATCCGGTTTTTTTTTGGCGAAACATACAAAATTCCACATTTTTGCCGATAGAAGCTTAAAACCTCTAAAGAAGAGTTTTCTAATACGCTTACGCTAATACGCTAGGGGATGTTTCCCCCTTTTTTTCGAAAATAAGGCAAACTTTTTCAGGCTCGTAACTTATATATTTGAAATCAGAAAAAAAACAATTATTTTGATGTATCTATTGGTATAAAAATTTCATTTTTTAGAGTTTCAGTGACTATTCTGCCGGGTCGCTCCTTACTTACAGTTCGTCACCACGAACTGTTTGGAAGGCTGGATTTAAACACAGATCCAGATTTCAGGGGGAAATATCAAGTCAAATGGCAGTAGAAAAAAGTGCGAAAAGACCTTGATCCATCGTACCACACAAAGCTTAAATCCAAAGGGAAACTTGCCAAGCGAAACCTCTACTATGTCCAGCGCAGTTGCTCCTGCCCAGTATACTAAAAACTGCATACGGAAACCAACTACATGACGAGAAAAAAGTATAAACAGTCTTGGCCTATCACTTTTGACTAATTGGTATCAACTTAAAAACACGACCATCAGACCAAACACTACGGAAAAAGACAAACGAATCCAATTATTTCTTTATGATTCAATATAAATATATAACCCAATATAATCAATATCAAAAATATTTGACTAAGAAATTACAATAAAAACAAGAAAAATTATTTTTAAGTTTGCTTAAAAATTCCCTGACTCTTGCTGGTAGGGGAGCTTTCTTCACTGGTTCCATCTTGGCAACATACCTGCAAAGATAGTTCATAAGGTTACTACAATCAGGAAGGGTTCTTCGTAAAAATAAGTAATTATTCAGTGGGAGAATAATGTCAGTGTGTATAGCATTCAGGTTAGGTCAAGCTGTGATTAACAATATCTCCAGCAACGGCAGTAGCGAAGACAGGATGTTATTTTCGGAGGAAGACCTAGAATATAAGAGAGGGATGACTCCTTGGTTATATCAAGTAAAAGCGATTTAAAATTATTGTAGGCTAGGTTAGTTTTAGCAAGATGGAGGTAGAACAGGTTGCAAAATTAGTCCAGCAGAGTTTAAGGAGGCCAGGAAATACAGACATAATAGACACCAAAAGATAGCTCAGTTTCTCTGAAGTCTTATGCAGGAGTCAAGAAGGAGTGGGGTGAGGGTTTTTATTTTAAGCTGGGACTTACGAATGATTTATCCAAATTTTGGGGAGTTAAGGTCTTGTTATAAGCAAAGGATTGCATGCTCGAAGCAAAAGTTACAACTTGCAAAATTGGATGGAATCTGAAACTGATCAATAATATGTAAAAAAAAAGCTTGCTTCTTTGCGAAAACAGTCAAACTTCAAAGTGGAAGCCCATCTTGTGGCTATTAGTAGATTCAGAATTTAAGTTTTAAGTTTTAATGTCGGTTTAAGTTTTAATGTTGCTCCTTACTTTCAGTAAAAATAAAACTCGTTTTTTAGTTAACCCCTCATAAACCAAGTCAATGATACCTCAAAACGTTCCATTTTCCTACATATTCAGGAAATACAAAGAATTTAATATTTTGCCAAAATTTACCATTAGATCAGCCACGTCGCACTTGTCCTTAGTAGCTAAATGCAAGTTGATAGATTTTTCTGCTTAAGTCGCAAGTTCAATTAAATCATCCCAAAATATAATACAAACTTCCTGCAAATCAAGCATGGAACAGAAGCATTGACAAACAAAATATAAAGCATTCTTACTAATGATTTCCAGTCAAATAATATTCTAAATAAAATAAAACAAAAAAATGTATCAAGGCTATTTACAAGTTAAGGCTATTTCACTTAAGAATTTATTTACCCTTTGAAAAGAGCTCCTCATAACACATGGCTGAAATAATCCTCTTCTGTTGCTGATATTCCAATTGTATGGACTTTACTGACAAAGAATCCATTTTGAATAAACACTCCCAGATAAGGCCACAAACGATCTTGAACTATGCAAATATCAAACGAAGATGGGATGATTGTAAAATAGAGTGATGATGTCTTTGGGATGGATGCTCTGCTTACCGATATGTACATCTATTACACCTAGAAGTAGACAGCAGTTAGAGCAACACGTAGATGGCACAGCAACCTTTCAAATTGAACAAGAAAGCATTGCTTCCCGAAACATCCAAAAGATTATGGGCGTTCTGAAATTCAAAGTAATTAACACAGATAACCAGAAAAAAGAAAAAAATTCCTATTATAGAAGTATTCGATTTGCAAACGCAACCATCTCCTCCCATAAAAAGTCCAAGATGAGTTTAACAGGCAAAAAAGAGAAATAATATTTCGGCTTTCTAAATTCGAAACACCTTATCCTGAACTTGAAATTATGCTATGATGTACTGACACATCATCCAATGACCATCTCTCTCATCCTGCCTCAAATACATTGTCTTGAGGCAGGACAGCTAGCCTCTAATTTTAACAATCATACACACCTTCAAAACAAAGCTCTAAACGACAGATAACACCTTCCACGAATGAGATAAGATGATGTAGGATCAAGATCAAAATCAGGTACTTCTCTAATGTTCCAGCAAACAAGAGTGGAGCTCTCTTCAGAATCGCAGTAAAGATACGCCAGCTCTTGATCATAGCTTAGCGATTTCCTTGACAGAATGAGAAAGAACCGTCCGAGCGACCTAACCACATCCACTATTTCAGCAGCTTCTACAGCTGAGTCTGTCACATCGCTAATCACATAAAGTCTTTTCTTATAGACAACACCCTTGAAAATGAGGTCCTGGACTAAGCATGTGTCTTTCCCCAGCTTATGTGGAAACAGTGTCAAGTAGCAAGTGTTTGTCAGCTTTCCATTTTTAGAAACTGTATAGCTGATTTCCTGACACATTCTATTTGAAAGAGATAGGTAATTCTGGTACTTCTGGTAACTCTTGGCCATTGTCTTGGTCAGATTTCTAGTTGAGGATGCACTTTTAGCAGCATCTTTAAAATATCTATGTCTTGATTCAAACTGAAGAGTTGAATAGTGAATTAGGGGGCCCAGTGTTCGCACATACAAAGGAAAGTGACGCATTGTATGGTCCTTGAACCTATTTTCATCATCCTCAAATATTTTTGCTTTCAATTCAAGGTACATTCTTATTGTAAAACCTAACTTTGCAATAAGCATGTCTGAAAACCTCCGACTTGACACAAGCAATACAATTTTCCTCATCAGCAACATTAGGGACCAACATTCGTTTTCAGCCTTTCTTGAAACTAAATGGCCAAGTATTAGAGGAAACTGGCGAGGAAATACCAAATTTTGGATTGCATTATCTTCAAGGCACTTGAAATCATTTGGGAAAGGAGGAGGTTTGTCCTTAGCATCTTTATCCTTGTAGTCAAAGTTGGCAACACTAGCACTAAGCTCTGATTCTTTGAAAACACCATCAATACATCAAGCGCTGCAAACATTTTCTAGCATCCCACTTCATAACAGCTTCATACAAGTCATGGCCTATGCATGGCGGTAATCTGTCACACGAAAGTTGGGCAAGGCACTGAAATTAGAATTGAACTTCACGCCATTTACAGACTGCTTCCTAACATTTGGGTCTTGCAGCTTGTTTAAAGATTCCTCATAGGATGCTTTAGTTCTAAGAGGAAACTGATTTTTCCAATAGTCTTTAGTTGCAGTTTTTCAAGAGAACATGCAGACTCTGCAGGGATTCTGCACATTTCGGTTGAAGCATTTCACGAACCCCCCAATAAAATTCGAGCCCAAGTTGTCTCCACATATACAGAAAACTATAATTTTGAACCTTGTCCCATCAATCACAATGTCTTCAGTACAAAGAAACTCTAATTCATTCACAACCTTCTTGAAGACTTTTTCAGTACCAACGATCTTGAAGTTCGATGCCAGCACTAGCATAACTAACTGCACTAGACCTAGCCTTGCTCGAAGCCAAGGTGGGAAGTCGAGAGCTCTCATATAAAAAGCTAGAGTGCTGTACTTTCCTGATGTAGACTTTTTAAGTGGTTTTTTTATTTGTACCTCATCTTGGTAGAGCTGAAGAAATATCACATTTTTCTTCATGTCTGGATCAGAAGCATATAAAGAAGCAAAACGGTTACTATCATAGAAGTCTCTATATACACCTTTTGCTGAAGGACGATACCAATCCATCAGAAATCTAAGAAGTCCTCTATGTTTGAAAAGATTCTCCAAGGTGGCTGCAACTGAAACTACTTGAACAAATCTTCTGTTTCCTTACTTATCAAGTCCGATAAAGACTTGCTCAGGTACCACAGTACCGCAAATTGTAAAATACTGGTCTCTCATGTACTGAGATCTCAGTGATCCAGGATCCTGCATATAATCACAGTCAATTTCATCACATATTTTCTTAAACAAATCTGGCTGAAAAACAGAAGAGATGCATTTAGCAACACGTTCTTTAAGTTCTTCTGCTACAATTTCATGAAACTCAGTGAAGAGAAGCCTAAAGTTCTCAATAATAAAACTAACAGTTGAGGCAGCTACATGTTTCTCTGATTCTAATCGAAGGAGAAGCAAAGCAAGCCCATCTGCAAGTGCTTGCCTTCTAGGCTCCATATCACGGATACCCGAGTCCCCTGAGGATGTTTGTCTCGATCCTGATGTTTTATTTGTAGCTGCTAAACCAGCTCCCATTATTTCATCTTGGTTCAAATCTAGCATTTCTGAGTCTAGTGGCTCAGAAGATTCATTTTCTTCAACACAATCTTTATCATGGTCAGGAGGAGTGTTCAGATTGTTTAAAGCAACATTATTTTCTTCAACACAATGTTTATCAAAGTCAGGGGGAGTGCTCAGGTAGTTTAAAGCCTTATTATTTTTTAGTTCTCTGCAAATGTGAGACCGCAGGGAGCTCTGTCCTTGGAACTTCTTACTACAACCTCTAAAAGGACATGGTACTTCATCTGATTCTTTTATATTGGAATAGAGGTGGCTAAACAGAAGGTCTCTCCTCACAAACTCTGATTGACAGCAACTTATACTGCAGGGAAATCTGATTGCAGTCTCAATAGGCACTAGTGTAATAGCAGCCTTTCCAGTTTCTGAGTGAGAATCTAGATGAGTAGCAAGTTTGTTGTGCCAACTGAATGCCTGATAGCAGTTGGGTATGGCACGACGAGATGCCAACAGATTGGCATGCAGTTTAACATGAACTGTACATTCTCGCAGGCTGTGAAGTTCCAATGAACAAAATGAACAAACTAGGATTTGCCATGAAGTTCTGCAATTTGATTCCATCAAGATGAGATTTGCAATGAAGTTTGACAATATACAAAACTGGAAAAGATAGCTTTAGAAAATTCTAGGTGCGCCCCCCCCCCTTTTCCATAGCGAATCACGTCCTTAATTTGTAGCTTGATATTCCTATCATGTTCTGTTGAGTAGAAACTTAAGCATGAATGAAAAAGTAATAAAGCAAATATAATAAATGCTTATATTTTTGCAGCAGATCATGGTTTGATAATTTTTGTTCATCAAGAGTATGACAAAATATTGTAATGCACATCCAAAATATTCATAACCATACAGAGCATGTTCTATGAATAAAGTGTTTCTGAAAGAAACATAGTTAGTTTATTTCTGTATGGTGACTTGTGGCCCAACCTGTTAAACTAAGCTAAAGCTCATTCTAAAAAAAAAAGAAGTCAATAATGTAATGTATTTCAGCCATTTTCTTGGCAGGTAGGCTAAAACAGAAAGACAGAACAGCTCCCATTAGTACTGTAGAAGCCAAAACACCTTTCATATGTTTCAAATTTGACATACAGATGAAGGTGCAGAAAAAACTTTTAGTGAACAAGAGTTTCTGAATTTTGACTCAACTACTTCTGAGAAGTAGTTGACGCAATTTCGTGGTTTAGTGTGGGATGCAATGTGGAAATTCCAGAATTTTCTAATTTCCTGACTGGAGCTTCCAGGGGAAGTGGCTGATACGCTCAAATGGAGGATTGAATTCTGAATCACATGATTTTTTTTTTAGAGAATAAAAGTAAGACAATTCCATTATGTTACACTTCTCTGCGAAGATGAGGCGCCACCCGTAAAATATCGGATTCGATTATCAGAAAATTTAACATTGGAAGGAGCCGGGACCCGAAGGCCAACGCTCCTTTGTATATGACTTTTATCCCGTACCTCCTCTTGAAGCTAACGCAAAACTCAAATGTCACTTAATTTGCTTAATTCATATTAGTACAATCCTACAATCTATTTGAAGTCGTATAAATATATTATCTAATTACTATTTGACAACATGTATAAAAATGGAAAGAAACACGAAAATCTTTTTTATAGAATTTTTATGTATATTAATAGTGTATTATAAAAGTGTTTTCTGATAAAAATCCCCTTTCCCTTTTGATTTCACAAATGGACGCCACTGTATAGAGAGTGGTCACTAGCGTTTACCCCCCCCCGGAAAATACCCCCCGTTGAATATTATACCCCGCCGGGTATTTTCCAGGGAGGTGTAAACGCCTAGAATCACTGAGAGCATTGTTTATTTCTATTGGTAAAATGCTACTTTAGCTACATTTGGCTATTTTGGAAAGGGCTTAAGAGGCTCAGTATATCAACTCCTGATATGACAGTTTTGTGTATATTATTAGAGAGTAAAAAAGAAAAGATAAAAAAAACTTTCGAATAGATTTGAATATCTAATAGACACAACAAAAACCCAATATCCAAATAATGGTGTGGCGATGACGAGTCTCTGTTTCCTATCTCTGTTTCTAGTTTATAGCAAAAATTGTTATTTTGAATTTTCTTTTTTGTCTCCTTACAAATATGGTAAAGCCCACTGATACAGTATGGTGCCAAAACTAATTGAACAGCCAAAACTAATTGAACGGGGTAGTGGTAAATAACCTTCTCGTGGCACCCGTAGCTGTGTAGGCCGCAGGCGGCTTGGTACCACAGTGAGTTATTATCAGTAGTTTTAATAGTAGATAGATAACGCGAAATCTCAGCTATCACATCATATCTCAATATAATTTGATTCAAATTGTGTCTCATATCTCGAGTATGATAAGCGGAATGAAAAGTAGATCGAACTTTGTGACAGTCCAGCAGCTTTGACTTGCCTTGATCAAACAGTTCGTGGTAACGAACTGTAAGTAAGGAGCGACCCGG
>JAQQPU010026151.1:0-11661 GCA_029168905.1 Artemia sp. Kazakhstan ARC1039 | reverse complement strand
TTGATCTTTTAATTCAAATCCAGTTTTAGTTGTTAATGATAGCTCATCGTTGCAAGAACGAGAAAACATGCGCAAAAACCCCATCTCTACGTTAATTATTTCAATATACCTCAAAATTGGGAAATTCGCCAGTGCATTAGGCCCACTCTAACGAAAGCTCAAAGAAAACCAAAATTAAATTCAGTTTTAAATGAAATTTTGACATTACAACACTTATATTTTTACAAATGAATCAGATGCCTAGAAAACCTTACAAAGCTGCTAGCATGTGCAATAAAGACCCCTCCGTTGGTCATTTTCAAAATGAGTAGAATAACAATATATTGGCAAGATATGTAATACTCTGTTTGCTTTCAGCTTTAATTCATCCAGAAATATTAGACTTCAAACTTGGAAGAAACAATATATTTACAGTGTACAGCAAAATATTTTCTCAGGGTCTTGATTTATACAACCATATTATTATGATACATAATGGGGAAAAACCATACAAATGAAAGATATCTAATAAGCTATTTGCTTTCAGCTCCAATTTATTCACATGTGTGAGAGTTTATACTTGTAAAAGCCACTATAATTGCAAATTTTGCAGTAAAATGTTTTCTCAAAATTCAGCTTTTTAGGGTTTGGGGAAGAGTGAATTTTCTGCTGGGAGGATTTTCCATGGGGAGAATTTTCCATGGGAAGGGAAATTTCCGGGTCGTGAACTTTTCAGGAGAAATTTTACACTGGGGGAATTTGTCAGAATTCCTACACAATTTTTTTTTTATTTGTATTACTTGTTCTTTGCTGACTCAATTAATGGCAATTGTCGGGGTTAAATTTTCACCGGGATTGAACTGTCTAGATGATCTTTCCGTGGATGGGGATCCGGTATTATTTAAAAAAATACCAGAAATTAAATGAAAAAACAAGTTTTCCAGCTGAAAGTAAGGAGCAACGTTAAGACTTAAAACAAACCTAAATTATTACGTATAATTTCCTCTGCTCAATACCTCGCTAGTCATGCTAAAGTTAAACTTTCTGTCCCATTTCTGTAAGAACGACTCCTGTAACACAAAGGGTCGCTTAATTTGAACAAAAAGAAGGTTTTTTTAAAAGTATTAAGCGTAATTTCGAGGTATTGAGGAGAAGCAGCCTCCCTCATATATGTAATAATTTCTGTTTGTCATAAGTCTATGTTGCTCATTATTTTCAGTTGAAAAATCTAGTTTTGTTTTATCTAATCGCTCAAAAAGGACTCTAGAAC
This sequence comes from Artemia sp. Kazakhstan ARC1039, assembly GCA_029168905.1. Classification (NCBI taxonomy): domain Eukaryota; kingdom Metazoa; phylum Arthropoda; class Branchiopoda; order Anostraca; family Artemiidae; genus Artemia; species Artemia sp. Kazakhstan ARC1039. The sequence goes on along the minus strand of JAQQPU010026151.1, from coordinate 10,412 downwards.
TTTTGATTTCTGCTTGAACGAACGCTCTTTCAATCTCCGAGGACCATTTGTTCAATCTTATTATCCTTCGAAAAAAACAACAACAAATAAACACGCATCCTTGGTCTTTCTTCCGAAAAAAAAATCCACATTTTCATAGATTGAAGCTTGAGACCTCTACAGTAGGGTTCTCTAATATGCTGAATGTGATGGTGTAATTTTCATTAAGATCGCTGGACGTTTCGGGGGTACTTCCTCCTTTTTAGAAATCAGCGAAAGTTGCTGAGGCTCGTAGTTTTATTGGCAACATAAAACTTAATGAATTTTATATATTTAGAATCAGCATAAAAATCCGATTCTGTTGATGTATTCATTTTTTTTTTAATTTTCCTTTTTAGAATTTTGGTTACTATATAGCCAGTCGTTCTTTAATATCTGTTCAGTATCACGAACTGTTAAATGTTCACTAATGACGTTCCAAAGAGAAGTTCGTATCATAGTTTATTCATTATAGTCATTTTATGGTATTAAACAAAAGCAAATATTAACTAAAAGTAAGGTGCAACATTACAACTCAAAATACACAGAAATTATTCTTTATATGAAGGGGTTGCTTCCTCCTCAATGCCTTTCTCTTTATGCTAAAGATTTTAGCACTTTTAAATAAGGTTCTTATTCTAATTTAACGGTCCTTGTGTTTCAGGAGTCGTTCTTTAATAATAGGGACAAACAGTCAAATTTTAGCATAAAGCAAGGTATTGAGGAGGGGGCTACCCTTTCAAATACTGAATAATTTTTGTTTGTTTTGAGATTTAATGTTGCTCCTTACTTTCAGTTAAAAAACATGTTTGTTTACAAATTTAATTTATGATCATTTTTCAAAAAGGCCGGCATGTCTGGCACACCCTCAATGATAGACCCCCCCCCTCATGGAAATTTAATGTCTATAAGAATTTCTTCCCATGTAAAATGCACCCTCGTTGAGATTCCCCCTTACAGTTCCATCCTTGCTGAACCCCCCCCCCCCCCCCCCCACCGTAAAATTCCTTGCGGACGATTCAGCCTAAAATATTCTCCTTAGCTAACTTAAATTGAAAAAGTCATAGTTTTATCGACAACATAAAACTTGATGAATTTTTTATCTTTAGCATCAGCATAAAAATTCAATTTTTTGTATGTATTCTTTTTTATTAAGATACTCCTTTTTAGAGTTTCGGTTACTATAGAGCCAAGTCATTCCTCAATCTCTGTTCTGTGTCACGAACTGTTAGATGTTCACTAACGACGTTACAAAGAGATGATCATATCATTGTTTATTAATCATAGTCATTTTATACTGTTAAATTAAAGAAAATAATTTAACTAAAAGTAAGGTGCAACATTAGTATATGTAGGGGTTGCTTCTTCCTCAGTACCTTACTCTTTATGCTAAAGCCTTAGCACTTTTAAATAAGGTTCATCTTTTAATTTAACAGCCCTTGTCTTTCAGGAGCCGTTCTTAAAAAATTGGGACAAACAGTCAAACTTTAGCATAAAGAGCAAGGTATTGAGGAAGAGTCTCCTTACTTTGAGCTAAAAAACTTTTTTTTTAAATTTTTGATCGTTTTTCAAATAATGCTGGTAAGTCTGGCTCACCCTTAATTAAAGAGTTTCCCTTCTCCCTCACGGAAGTTTAATATCTGTGAGAATTTCCTCTCGCGTAAAATGCACCCCCTCCCCGTGAGATTTCCTCCTTACAGTTCCAACTTTGCTGAAATTCCCTCCCTTCCGTAAAATTCCTTGTGGACGATTCAACCTAAAAATTTTACCTTAACATACTTAATTTAAAAAAGACTTTGATTTATAATCGTTTTCTTAATCCAGAAATCCCCCCTCCGTGGAAATTTTTTCCCGGAAATCCAAATACACCGAAAATAGTCACTGGATAATTTCCCCCAGAAATCTTCACATCCAAAATTGAGTTTCACAAAGAGAAAGCAAGACAAATAAAAAGAATTTCGTGTAGAAATCCTGTCAAATTCCCCCCAGTGTAAAATTTCTCCTGGAAATTCCCCTCCCCACAGAAAGTTGTCTCTATAAAAACCCATTCCAAGTGCAAAATTTGCCCCTCCCCCGACTAATGTCTGTAAATAAATAATATGTTTAAACAATGGGCTAACTTCGTAACTTACAGGCCTCTCCCCTCGGACTAGGAGGGGGGGGGGTCATGTTACTCCTAAGGACATAGCTATTGGATCTTTGAACTATGTTGAACAAAACCACTATCTCAAAATTTTGATCGGATAGCTTAGGGGAAAAGGGGTGTGGGAGGAGCGGGGTAGCAGCCCTCTAATATTTTTGGTCACTTAAAAAGTACTCTAACTTTTAAATTCCGTTAGATGGACCCCCTCCCGATCTTTTTGGGGTATTATTTCGATAAAATCACCCCTGGGGAAAACCGCATTCGTGATCTTTCTTCCGGCAAAAAAAAAAAAAAAAAATACAAAATTCCACATTTTTTTTATATATGGGAACTTGAAAATTCTTCAGTAGTGTTCTCTGATATGTTGAATCGGGTGGTGTGATTTTCTTTAAGATCACTGGACTTTTTTGAGGTGTTTCCTACATTTTGGAAAATCAGGCAGAACTGCTAAGGCTCGTAATTTTACTGGCAACATTAGACTTAATGAATTTTATATCTTTAGAATCGGCATTAAAAGCAGAATAGGGTGTTTTTTTCACAGCTAAAAAATTTTTGGAAGAATAGGAAGATAAATCTGCAACCCTCGATTTGAATATTAGAAGCTACAGTGAAGACAGTGGTTAAATATGGCTCTGAAGTATGGGCGCTTTGAAAAGCGGATGAACACTTGCTAGATGTTTTCCAGAGAAATGGCCTACAGATTGTTCTGTGTACTCGGCTGCCTGACCGTATTCCAAACAGTAGAATGTATGAAAAATGTGGTTCAATCTAGATTTCTAGGTCTATAATGAAAGAAAGGCTGAAATGGCTTGAGCACGTTGTGCGGATGAAGGATGACAGATTGCCGAAGATTGTCCTTTTCGGCCAACTGTCTAGGGCTAAACAGAAAGCAGGTCGTCCTCGTCTGGTGTAGGAGGACGTCATAAAGAAAGATTTAAAGGAAATGGGAGCTTCCTGGGAGGTTGTAAAAAGGGAGAGGCTTTGAATAGATTGGGATGGAGGAGGAGCGTACGTAGTTGTGTTAGCCTCAGGTGGCCAGGTGCTCTGGTGAGTTGTCAGTAGTAGCAGTAGTATAAAATCCAATTCTTTTGATGTATCTATTGTTTTTAAAATTCTCTTTCATAGAGCTTCGGTTACTATACAGCCAAGTCGTTCCCTACTTTCTGTTCTTTGTCACGAACTGTTTGAAGTCCACTAAGGACTAAGCATGGGCACTGTTCTGTTTTTCTGAAGAAACAGGAAAAAAAAACAGGGCTTGAATGAAACAGAACTGAAACAGAACAGGTCAACAGAAAAACAGAAGACCTGTTTCTGTTCTGTTTTTTGGTAAGAACAGAAAACAGCTGTTTTCGCTCAAAAAACTGCTGTTTAAACAGCTCTTTTTCGAACACCTAAAGCTAAAAGGAGAAAATTTGTAAACGATAAATTTGGGTTTATTATCAGTATTATTGCAGCATTTTTTGCCAAAAAGAATAGTTTTTCAATAAAGGGGCGAAAAGCTGTCTATGAACACAACATCGCCTTCCTTTTTTATGGTTATTTTATTCCATTTTCCTGTTCCTTTTTTCTAAAAATGTGCTTTTATGTTTATACAGAATCTCCTCGAATTTCCCGGAAATGCATACTAATTATTTGATACATTTTGAAATTTAAAATAATTTTCGTCCTCAAATTGCGCCGTCAGCTCAAAGTCATTCTTGTTTAAGCAGATCCCATAGTTGCTTTGGCAGGGGACAGTCTCCCCCTCCAGACCATGCTTTTCCCTTCCCCCATCCTGATGTTTGGAAGCCATCGGAAACAATGTATGAAAGAAGAAAAATGCACGGGAAAATTACACTTCTTACCACCAAGTCAAAAATTTTCGTTGCCTCGCAGCTTAAAACATCTTTTTAAGATTAATTATTTTCTAGCCAATTTGTGTGAGAGACAAATCAAAAGGAAAATTCATGGTTTAAGGGTACTTTGTATATTTTATGGCGCTTTGCGCTAGAAAATAATGTTTTAGGCCCTCCACCGAATTCATTCTTAGGTAAATATGTAAAATAAAATTTCTCAAATTCTGAATTTCATAGAAACTTAGACCCTTTGCTACACAATGCTTTCTTTAAGCATTCTCTTCTCTTAATAGGTTTTCAAAGGGATGCAATATAAACATTTGCAGTTTTTGATAACTTATTTCGAAAATTTCTTTCGCTTTGAAGCAGAAAATTCTTTCTCCAACCCATACACTTGCTTCATTATAGAAAGTTTTACTACATCAAACTTTTGTTTTAAGAATACGAGTGGGCATGCTTTTGATTATTTTGGCACGTTTTCATGGTCTATTCCCAAAGGAAAAGGGGTCGTGACAACCTCGACTATCAATGTTTGAGCAAGTGAACGTGTCTTTGGATCGGATAGCCTGTGTTGCAACCTCATTTTTTGACAGACTCCCAGCTCCCCACTCTTTTTCTCCATTACTTTCACCACCCTCTTCTTTAGACACTGCATCAGTTTACTCAGATTCTTCAGCAAGCGTATCTTCATTTCCGGAGTTTTCAGAACATGGAACAGAAAGACCGTCTGAATCATTTTCAACAGTTGGATCGACATCTTCAACTTCATCAAAGGATTCCAAGCAATCTTTGTCAGGGATGTCATTGGCTAAGCTTCGAGTGGCCAAAAATCCAAGAATGCGTGCAACAGATGAATGAAGACAATGTTAAAAACATGAAGTTCAAGAAAGGGCTCATATCCTACAGGCTTCGGTGACATTGTTCCCAGAATTAGTCACAATGTGGAACATTTTATCTGTCATTGAAAACTTCCTGATTGCAACTTGGATTGCTGAAAGGATGTTAGTAGTTGTATCAGAATGCTTATGCCTCTTGAAATGTGAAAGATAGTGGTGCAACCTCTGCTTATTTTTCATCTTCCTGGGGTAATAGGCAGTGATACCTATAAAGCAAGATCCTTTTTCAGACCAGCAGTGCAAAGTCAAGCTAGTCTGAGTGGCAGATCCTAAAGCAGCCTTCTGAACTTCTTTTTTTTCTGGCGGGAAAACTTATGTGACGATGGAGGGTTCCCCCAAATGGTGCTTTCAAGCCCCCTGTTGTTTTTTTTTAAATATGCTGTTTTATATCTGGCTTATCAAACGTAGAAAGTGGCAATTTGCCCTTAAACAGGGTTTTGCAGCAGAGTATTCGCATACCAACTTGTTTTGATCTATTGGAAATAAAAAACCATCCTATCTCTTATTCCAGATTTCACTAATCCATTGCCCTATGTGTCACTTGCTTTACTATCTGGAGCTCTCTCAAGGGAAGCAGCCTGACTTGATAGATTTTTTTAGTTGGTTTGGGTTTGGTATTTTCTGCACCAGCCGCGTATACTTTATCTTTGTGCATATCAATTGTGTGCTTCCTTTTAAGATAATATATAAATGTCATGGCAGAGACTCCCTTAGCCTTTAGAGACACTCTTCCGAAGTTGCACCTAATACTTCCTTTGCTTCCTTTTTCCGTAGGGTGCCCAGAGAGATGTCTTGGAACATCTAAGTCGTCATCAGAAAATGACATCATGCTTGTCTTAAAACAAAGGTTGATTTTAGAATTTTTCACAAAACTAGAAGCACCTTCCAGTAGCCTACCATTTTGAAAATTGCACCTTCAGCCAAATATCTGACCTCTTCCACCTCAGTAGCGTAATTAGGGGAAAGGGGCCCCTTTCCCCCTATATAAATATAAATATAAATATAATGTAATATATAAATAATTATATAAATAAATAAATATATAAATAAACAGCCCCCTTATATAAATAAATATAAATATAAAAAATAATTAGAAATATAAATGTTTTTACTTTTATAATTTTAATAAATCAAATAATTTTAAAATTTTGATTACTAAATATCAGTATATGTATATTAAACTGACAATACACATTCATTTGTATTTTTTCAGGAAAGTGCAAATTTTGTTCTGGCCTTGGGGAGGCATAGGGGTTTTGCGCCCAACTTATGTTAATTTCTGCTCGTTTTGAGTTTGACTCGGTTATTTATTGTAATTTCTGTTCGTTTTGGGTTTCATTGATTTATCGATGCTGATTTGTGGTAGTATCGAGCTTGGTAGATTATTTGATTTTATTTTTGCTCATTTTTTGTTTAATGGAGTTCTTTACTTTTCTTTGAAAAACTTATTTTGTGGAAAAAGTTGTTATAATTAATTTCTGTTCGTTTTATATTGACATAGTCTTTTCAGGGAAAAAGAAAATAACACTTTAAATCTTCCGTTTTTTAAGACTTTATAGTTTGGCCTGCTATTTGTATGCTGGAGAAAAATTTTCAGCAAATTTTAACAGCATACACCATTTTAAAAATCTGGACACAAATAGTGCTGTTTAACTTAGTTTCATACCTCCTCTAGTTGACCTGAAATGGAAAACTTGATACCATTCGCAAAAAAATCTGTTTACTTTCTTTGATAGCTTGGATACACTTACACTATTTTGATTTGGTTAAATTTTAAGAGCAGATGTAGCCTCGAACGTTTGAACATAATACCCTCAGTCATTCTTGGGATACTGCTGAGAGACCTAATTGGGAATTAGCTTTATTACAGTGCATTTTGATTTAATCTTAAGGCAACATTTAGTTTTTAAAAATAATGGGCCAATGGGAGGGTGGGAGTGGAAGGGGGATTAGTTGCCCTCCAATCACTTTCGACTATTGAAAAGGGCATCAACCCTTTCTATTTTCAATCGAAGGAGCCCCTTTCGAAGTTCCCACGACAACTCCTTCGATACGAAGTACCCTGGTCTAAACAACAACAACAACAAAAAATATTACTAATCACTTTCGACTATTAAAAAGGGCACAAGCCTTTGAATTTCCAATCCAATGAGCCTTTTTTGAAGTTTCTAAGACGACGCCTTCAATAAAACCTTATATGCGCCCGGGGCATAACTTAAAACCCTTGCCCTGAGAGTTATGGGGGAGTGTCCTTCTCAAAAAAATATTTTCTATCTGGAAATGAACTAGCCTACGCTAAACAAAATGACTATCTCAAAATTTTGATTGTTAGTGTTTGGGTGAATGATGGACGTGGGGGGGGGGGGCTAGTTGCCCTAAGGAGCCCCTTTTGAAGTTTCTATGACAACGCCTTCGATAAAAACCTTATATACCCCAGGACATAACTTAAAACCCTTGCCCTGAGGGTTGTTGGGGAGTGTTCTCCTCAAAAACATATTTTCTATCTGGAAATCAACTACGCTGAACAAAATGGCTGTATCAAAATTTTGATTGGATGTGTTTGGGGGAATGATGGGCATGGGGGAGGGGCTAGTTCCCCTCCAATCACTTTCGACTTTTAAGAAGGGAACTAGCCCTTTGAATTCCCAATCGAATGAGCCTGTTTTGAAGTTTCTACGACAACGCCTTCTTATAAATCCTTATATGCCCCCAGGGCATAACTTAAAACCCTTGCCCTGAGGGTTGTGGGGGAGTGTCCTCTGGGGGAGTGTCCTCCTAAAAACATATTTTCTATCTGGAAATAAACTAGCCTACGCTGAACAAAATGGCTATCTAAAAATTCTGATTGGATGTGTTTGGGGGAATAATGGGCGTGGAAGGCTAGTTGCCCTCCGATCACTTTCAACTATTAAAAAATGCACTATATCTTTGAATTCCCAATCGAATGAGCCTGTTTTGAAATTTCTACAGCACCTTCTATACAAACCTTATATGCCCCAAGGGCATAACTTAAAACCTTTGCCCTGAGGGTTGTGGGGGACTGCCCTCCTCAAAAATATATTTTCCATCTGGAAATCAACTACGTTGAACAAAATGGCGATGTCAAAATTTTGATTGGATGTGTTTGAGGGAATGATGGGCGTGGAGGGAGGGGGGCTAGTTGCCTTCTAATCTCTTTCGACTTTAAAAAGGGCACTAGCCCTTTGAATTTCCAATCGAATGAGCCTGTTTTGAAGTTTCTACGACAACGCCTTCTATAAAAAACATTATTTACCCCCAGGGCATAACTTAAAACCCTTGCCCAGAGGGCTGTGGGGGAGTGTCCTCCTCAAAAACCTATTTTCAATCTGGAAATCAACTACCTCGAACAAAATGGCCATCTCACAATTTTGATTGGATATGTTTGAGATATTTTAGATAAGATATTTATTTTTTTTAAATCACTATCACAAGCCCACAAAGGGCCGAATTCGGACAATGATGGGGGAAAGATGGGCGTGGAGGGGGGGCTAGTTGCCCTCCAATCCATTTAGACTATTAAAAAGGGCACTAGCCCTTTGAATTTCCAATCGAATGAACCCTTTTTGAAGTTTCTACGACAACGCCTTCTATAAAAACCTTACATGCCCCCAGGGCATAACTTAAAACCCTTGCCCTGAGGGTTGTGGGGGAGTGTCTCCTCAAAAACACATTTTCTATTTTGAAATCAACTACGCTGAATAAAATGACTATTTCAAAATTTTGATTGGATGTGTTTGGGGAATGATGGGCGTAGGGGGGGGGCTAGTTGCCCTCCAATCACTTTCGACTATTAAAAAGGGCACTAGCCCTTTGAATTTCCAATCGAATGAGTCTGTTTTGAAGTTTCTACGACAACGTCTTCAATAAAAACCTTATATGCCCCCAGGGGCATAACTTAAAACCCTTGCCTGAGGGTTGTGGGGGAGTGTCCTCCTCAAAAACACATTTTCTATCTGGAAATCAACTACGCTGAACAAAATGGCTATCTCAAAATTTCGATTGGATGTGTTTTGGGGAATGATTGGTGAGAGGGGGGGGGGCTAGTTGCCCTCCAATCACTTTTGACTATTAAAAAGGGCACTAGAACTCTCAATTTCTAATCGAATGAGCACCTTTTGAAGTCTCTACGACGACCCCTTCTATATGAAATGTCCTGCTTTAAAAAAAAAAAAACTGTACATTGTCAACATTGATCTTATATGCCCTCAGGGCATAACTTAAAACCCTTTCCCTGAGGGTTGCGGGGGAGCGTCCTTCTCAAAAAGATATTTCCTATCTGGAAATCAACTATGATGAACAAAATGGCTATCTCAAAATTTTGATTGGATGTTTTTGGGGGAACGACGGGCTTGCAGGGGGGGGGTTAGATGCCCTCCAATCACTTTTGACTATTTAAAAGGGCACTAGCCACTCCAATTTCCAATCGAATGAGCCTTTTTCGAAGTTTCTACGACAACTCCTTCGATACGAAGTGCCCGGGTATGGAGAAAAAAAAACCCAAAAACAACACATTGTGCTTACATCGTTCTTTACTTAGGCAGCGCTAGCGCGCTGCCTATGATTGTGCTGTATGGAAAAAATTACCATGTTCACCGGAAGATGTGCTATTCTACGTAATTAGAAAATTGTATCAGCGTTTTATAAGACTTTGGCCTGCTAGGCCAGAATCAGCTAGTTAGGCCACTGTTTCAACTCTAGGCGTTTCCCTGAAAGGGTTTCCTTTGATTTTAGAGATGGTAGAAAAAGTAGCTTTGGCATCTTGAAAAAGTATTTTTTGTTATGTTGATGCAGTGAAACGTGCCAGCAAAAACATACATTTCTACTTGACAAGACTTCAATACATTTACATTCCTCTCTGACTAAACATTTAGGAAAATTTGGAAGTAATAATCGGTATTTATCATGTATAGGCTAGTATGGTAATCATAGCAAGTCACTGTTATCTAGCAGCATAAATTCCATTAAAACCGTTTAACTAAAGTTTTCCCGGTTAAAGGTGCAGATTACTTCCCATGTAAGGTAGGATACAGAGGTCCTACGAATTAGTGATTTGTTTGAATCTTGCTTCACCTAGACAGTATCTATGCAGCTTTGCTGCTCAATTGACTCAATAATATACACTATAAAATAAGTTGTTTTAGTGGAACAAAACTGCACCTTTACCGTTCTCCCATATACACACCTACCTACTCTCATCTGACTCCTAAGCCCTAATTTTGCCTAGCTTAAACAATCTAGCAGCACATTTGATATGTTAGACACACTGAGTGCGATCATTTTACTTACTTCTACTTTTTATTAACGCTCCAATTCCAAAAACTGTATGAGGCGTAACCACGCTTCTTCAAAATTTCAAATCACGATTTGAAACATTATTTTGTAAGTTTGAAATTTCTTAATAACTCATTCTCGAATCAATAAAGTAAAATCAAAACAGAAGAAAAACAGTTAGAAAAAAACAGAAACAGGACAAAATAGTTATTATAAAAACAGAAACAG
>JAQQPU010026148.1:0-11662 GCA_029168905.1 Artemia sp. Kazakhstan ARC1039 | reverse complement strand
TTTTATGTAAAAGAACGGCTGTTTCTTATAATAATAATAATGTTCATTCGTTCCCTTTATCACACTGCAATAACATGGGTATCGTCAATTTAAGCAAAAAAAAAAGCACAGAAAGACACAACACCAAGAAAAACACAAATGATGAACCATCACCTCTACTTAAGGACACTATTGTTGTAACATCTGACGTAGTAGGGCACAAAGGATTTTAGATATCTTGTTGTCGAGTGTGTAAGTGGGGACTTCAACAGTTTTTTTTCCCTCTTTCAGAGTTCTGAAGTAAAGAGAGGAAGGATATCTCGGTGTGTTGAGGACTTCAGGATGTCAGCCCCAAGCTTCATCAGCATTTCATGCCTCCTTTCCTCCAGGGTTGGGAGCTTGAGTTGGCTCAGGCTTTGTTCATAGTTTTTATAATTCGGCCCAAGAATTATTTTGCAGGCTCTCTTCTGAATTGTTTCCAGTTCGTTTCTGTGCTTCTCTGTAAGCGACGGGTGCCAGGGAGGACAGCCGTGCATCATTACGGGTGTTACATAGGTCTTATAGCACGAAAGAAGGAGTTGCTCTGTCATCCCAAACCTTCGTAGGTTTCCAAAGGATTTTAGAAAACCAGCTACCTTTGCTGTGATCGGGCTGATGTGATTTCCAAACGAGAGATCCTCACTTAATGTGATACCAAGTATTTTTACTGATTCCTTTGTTTGGAGAGGTACAGATTCGTTTATGCTCTTCTTCTTCAGGAAGTTGACATGCATTACACAGCTTTTCTTGAGGCTTATCTGGAGCTTCACTTGATCAGCTTGATATTGAAGCTCTGCTACAAAGGGTATGAGCTGATTTGGTGGTTGTGACAGGAAGTGCAGCCGGCTTAGCGAAAGATCATCTGCAAATTTATACCTCTGTTTGTGTTGCCTCATCAGTTGGTTGATGACTATAACAAATAAGGATGGGACCTATCTTGCTTCCTTGGGCAGCTCCACACGTGATGTCTTGGAAGTTGGATGTTTCCCCGTTTTCGAGTTGTACGCACTGTTGACGACCAGAAAGAATGCTACATAAAAGAAACTGCCAGACTTCCAGGGCACGAGCTTCGTTGATTACAGTCTCATGGTCAAGTAGTCTTATGATTTTTCTTCGATAAAATAAAAACAAAAAAACTCTGTCACTCGGAATTGCTCAAATCTTCATTTTGGAGCGATGCAAATTTGAAGTTTGAGGAGGTGAGGCTGGGACCGAGCTAATTTAAAATATTAGACGGGAAGGGAGCGATTAAAATGATTTTTTTGGGTGTTTTTAAGAAGCTGGATTTATTAAGATCGTTTTTATTGAAAGTTAACAAAAAAAGAAAATATATTTGGAAATCTTCTTTTCTGAAAAACTGTAAATTGTCCTGTGTTTATTGATTTGCCTTTTATCTTGAACGTATTACTCATCAACTTTTGGTTTAAAACACCAACAATGGCAATTAAAAACAACAACAAAAAAATAAGCAAAATAGTAGCCTGGGGTTATACACAAGCATCGAAAGGGTGTCTTTCTGTTGTGCAGGTAAACTGGAAGCAGCAGCACTTAAAATTGAATAAATAGTAATTTCCTCAAGGTAAAGAAGAACGAACTGTTATTATTATATACTGTTTAGGCACATTTTAAAAGTTCGAGTTAGGATTTTTAATGAGATTAAGTAAAAACATATTTTTCAAATTATACAGGCGAAAAATCCCCCCCACCCTCTTTTAAGTACCACTCTTGATAGCAAAATTAAGGCACCCTGCATTTAAAAGAGACTTTCCTATCAAAAGTTACGTTTTTAAGAGTTTGGACGTTACGAAGTTTTTTGGTCTGGTGGCAATCCTGGCTCTAGATAGAATGGCTCATTCAGGGTTGCCACCGAGGTTACGTTCGTACCATTTTTGGTACGTTTTAAATAAAACGGTACGTTTTACGTTACGGTCCTAAATACGTTACATTTTTGTTACGTTTTTGAATTTATGTTACAATTATGTTACGCTTTTGAATAATGAGGAAGTTTCAGATTTGTTGAGCAATCTATTTTTTACCCCGTGAAAAAATCCGCTGTTCCCATTTTAATTACACTGACATGAGTATCGACATTTTTTCACATCGCGGTCATTTAATCTTATCAAACAATCATTCAGTTATTAGGATGAGAAAATACCCACTTCGCTTACTCGCATAGTAGGTTAAGATTACATTCCTCTCATGAGCACACGATTATCATTTGTTTAGTGACAAGTGACAATAATCAGTTAGTCACCTCACCAACTTCCAATTTCCTCAGTTTGACTTTGAATCTTGTTCTGTCAACAGTTATACTAAAATTATATGGAGAGCTAGTTTCATTAGTTAATGCTAATAAAATAAAACAAAATATGATGAAAATATAAAAGTTTAGAACCAAATTTGGGCTATATATTTGCACATTAGGGTGGGGGGTAAAGCATAGTATATATTAAATACGTAACCTAATCTAGGTAGCTTTTCCCCCCTAAACCCCCCAAAAAATAGTTTAAATATTGTAAATGCAATGAGAAACCACGCTTTGCGATCCAATTCTCTACTGACTGATACCCGTTCGACTAGTTTCCTTTAGCATCTATCTTGCGTGCGTATCAGCTAATTGACAAGAACCAATGATATATGTATTATTCTTTCCGTAACAACCTTACGCCCCCTCCCCCTTCTGATTGGTTTGACATAATATCAGGTTATATACAAAAGTTGCTCTTTTTATATGACATTATGAACAGTTGGTATTGACAAAATATATGAAACTGCAAAAATGAGCCATTTTTTGGTTATATCTAAGCATTGAGGGGGGGGGGGGTAGTTGAGCCAGAATTTTCGATTTTATGCTAAACTTTTTCCAAATATCATGGTCACTTTTTTGAAATTATATCCCTCTCCCCATTTACGGTCCCATGTATATCTTTATAAATACATTTCATCGTTGTGTCGAATCTTGTGATGACATTCTTTCTTGTTACAGTCTTTCGTATTCTTTCATATTGTAAAGTAAGAATATTATTGGTTGTTTTTTTTATAAATTCCTAGGGCTATATCCCAGACCATCAGGGGGGTGGGTTTATTTTCAGAAAAGGGGCCATGATATTTGGAAATAGTATATAATAAATAATTTAATGGTACTGCTTGTGTGTTTAGGATGTTTTCTTCAGAAAAGGACAATCACTAAATATTTGGCTTTAGAAAACGACAACTAGACTAATGTCTATTTTTATGAAGAAGACAAACAGTCTTGTATATGTATAGGGTAGGCTTACATTTTACTTAAAAACTGATTTATAGGGACCACGCAGGCTGTACTGGGGCCCCATCCCCCTGAAAACGTAAATCTCTCGGCATTTTTTTGTTAAATTATAGGTATTTTGTTATCCCCCTTAATATTTTAATTAAATCATTTCCAGTTCATTTTTATTACCTCACTGATCTTTTTGTTCCATCTTTCTTTTATTTCTTTGTCACATATCTTTTAATTTGTGAACTATTTTTCAACCACTTCCGAATGTTCTGTTACTTCACACTTTTATCGTATAGCACAACGGTAAGAGCACATCCCGAGGCTGTATTAACTTAGGTTGTAATCTTGGATGATACATTATATATTCTTTTTTAATTTGAAAATTAAAAATTTGAAAATACTAGATATAAATGAAAATTTGAGGCAAAAAATCGATTCGTTTTTGCATAATTTGATCTTTTTTATTTGTTTTCCTCAACTCATCGACTTTGTTTCGTTTATGCATTTAAAACCTAGATAAATTTAGTGTTTATGTTATGTAAAACCCAATGCTTTTTGTGCCCCTCATTTTCGCTTATATTCATATATTCTTGAGAAAAAAATAATTCTCTACTTTTTGGTTCATTTTGAAAATGAGTTTAATTTTTTTGAATTTTTTTGCCTCCTCCCCTAAGAATTCTTTGTACGTGCCTGGACTTCTGAGACCCATGAAAACAGCTTTAGGGTAACATTCTTGGGGCTGAATTGTGTGAACTCTTCTTTTATTTATTACTTTCATTTGGTTGGGAATTACGATTCAAATTACAAACAGAAAAATGCATAATATGCAAAATAATTGTTGTTTCGTATAGGAACTGAAGACAATGATTGAAATATTTTTTGTTCGATAAAATAAAAACAAATCAAAAACTCTGTCACTTGGAATTGCTTAAATCTTCATGTTTTAGCGATGCAAATTTGAAGCAAGACGAGGTGAGACTGAGACCGAGCCAATCTAAAATATTAGACGGGAAGGTAGCGATTAAAATGATTTTTTGGGTCTTTTTAAAAAGCTGGATTTATTAAGATCGTTTTTATTGAAATTTAACAATAAATAAAATAAAAAAAAACTAGTTAGTTTTCTTCTTTTTTCAAAGCTCTAAAGTGTCCTGTGTTTATTGATTTGCCTTTTGTTTTGTACGTATTACTCATCAACTTTTGGTTTAAAACACCAATAATGGCAATTAAAAACAACAACAACAAGATAATCAGAATAGTAGCCTGAGGTTTTATACACGCATCGGGGGGGAGGGGGTGTCTTTCTGTTGTGCAGGTAAACTGGAAGCAGCACTTACAGATGAATAAATAATAATTTCCTGAAGGTAAAGAAGCTTGAATTGTTGTTATTGTATACTTTTTAGTCACCTTTTAAAAGTTGGAGGGAGTATCTTTAATGAGATTACGTAAAAATATGTTTTTCAAATTATACAGGCAACAAATGTCCCCTCCCCCCTTTAAGTACTGCTCTTGATAGTGAAATTAAGGCACCCTGACTTGAAGAGACATTCCTATCAAAAGTTACGAAAAAGTTACGTTTTTAAGAGTTGGACGTTACGAAATTTTTTGGTGTGGTGGCAACTCTGGGCTCATTAACTTCAAAGATAGATTTGGGTAGCCTAAATTGGCATTTTTTCCCATTACTTAGGTAGGCAGAAGGTAAACACACTACTGGATGCATCTCTATTTGCTCTTAACAATTTTCTTTGAAAATTTTGTACTTTTTTAGAAGCCAGGCAACACGCGAGAAGAACTGCATATAGAATGTCAAAGATAGGCCTACTATTGAAAAACAGGTGGTAAATTTTTTGTTATTCATATTATTTACTTATGAATAAAGTAAACATACCACTCAATACCTTTTTTGGTAAATATTAACCAACTCATATTATTGACTTACAAGTAAAGTGAATATACCACTTGATGCCTCTTTTTATGCTCTTTCCAAATATAATAATCATTTTTGTCAGAAATGAATTTTACCCCCACCCCTATATATACCAATTCAGGGTATATATTTGCACCTTAGGGGGGGGGGGCAAATTTTATTTCTGATGTAAATGGGAGGTAAGTTTAAACCTTCCTCCACCCCCTAATGTGTAAATATATACCCTGAATGGGTATATAGGGGTGGGAGTAAAATTCATTTCCAACAAAAATGATTATTATATTTGTAAAGAGCATAAAAAAGGGCATCAAGTGGTATATTCACTTTATTCATAAGTCAATAATATGATTTGGTAAAAATTTACTAAGTTTAAACTTTACCCCCACCCCCCTAATGTGCAAATATATACCCTGAATTGGTATATATAGGTGGGGGTAAAATTCATTTCTGACAAAAAATATTATTATATTTGGAAAGAGCATAAAAAAAGGCATCAAGTGGTATATTCACTTTATTCTTAAGTCAATGCAATGATTTGGTAAATATTTACCCCTTTTTCTATGCTCTTTCCAAATATAATAATCATTTTTGTTGGAAATGAATTTTACCCCACCCCTATATATACCAGTTCAGGGTATATGTTTGCACATTAGGGTGATGGGGGGAAAGTTTAAACTTACCTCTCATTTACATCAGAAATAAAATTTATCCCCATCCCTCTAATGTGCAAATATATACCCTGAATTGGTATATATAGGGGCAAGAGTAAAATTCATTTCTGAAAAAAATGATTATTATATTTGAAAAGAGCATAAAAAAAGGCATCAAGTAGTATGTTTACTTTATTTGTAAGTCAATAATATGAATAACAAAAATTTACCTAACAGGTTTCTGCTGCCTAGTGAGGTATTACTCACTCTGTGAAAAATATTTAGGCCTAAAATTCAGTTTATTTGGGATTAAAGGGGCAAAAAAAGATACCTATGTTAGGTTAAGTTAGGTTATGTATTTTATATATGCTATCCTTTGTACACATTTGGACATATGACAGGACCAATGGAAATTTTGACAAAACAACATTTACCTTAATTTTCAGTTATCAGTTTCTTTTTCTCTGGCTTTACTTCTGAAAATGCAGTTGGCCTTCCTGTCATTTGAGTATAATTTTAAGCCATATCAATATTTTTTCTCAAAATTAGGAAATGTATTTGCATATCTTAAAACCTTATAAATTAGGACTGAGCAAAGTTGTGAAGCTGAAAACAATTTTGTTATACTTCTTTTAAACAGAAGACCTACTTTGGAAGGTTCCACTTTTATATCACACAGCTTTTTAAAGGTCATCAAAGGTTGGGACCCTCTAGAGGTAGAAGGAGTGGAGTTAGGTACTTCAAAATACCTTCATGGGACATACTTTAACCTGTAGACCCATCCCTGATAGTCTCATTTTCCTAACCTAACCCCTTTCCAAGATAGCTAAAGTAGAATTTTAACACCAGGGGAAATAATAAATTATCACTTAGTGATTTTTTTACTTAACAAAACTGCACTGCAGTGATTTATCATCCAAAGTGCCAGATGCACTCTGCTGCCTATTCTCAGAAAAGTGATTTTAAAAAAACACAGGAATTTTGTGGCCATTTACAAACTCATCAGTTTCATTATGTTCATTGCTTCCACTTTCCTTGAATTTTGGGGATTTTTATGAAAATCTTACAAAAAAAAACAGAGTGACAAAAATGCTTGGGCCTAGAAGCATTAAAGCTTTAAATCCAGCCCCCCCCCCCCCCCTGTGTCTAATGTATATTCTCCTCTATGAATTTATAATTCCACAAAACTTTTCTTCCTGCTGCTTGTTTACCATTTACTGTAAGATTAATATGAACTAAAAACTTATTAAGTAGGGTAGAAGACTTCTTTTTGGGAAATACCACTTTTCTTTGGCTTTCTGTAAAAATGGAGATGGGTTTTGGACTGCCTCTATTTTACTACAGCATGATACAATGCAAGCATAGACCAGGTCACCTCTCACTGGAGCCAGTCAAGTGGGAGCATGGGTGCCCATATGCTGAATTTTAGGGGGGTGGTCTTACCTGGTCTAATTGGCACTTCCAATGCTATATAATTGAAATGTCAAGACAAAATATCATAGGCAGTGCAACAGGACTGCAGTGCCATAGTGCTGCCTAAGTAAAGAGTGATATGGGTAAAATATATTGATTTTTTTTTAGACCAGGACACTTCTTAAATGAAGAAATGTCATAGGAACTTCAAAAAGAGCTCATGGAGGGCAACCAGCTTACCCTACCCCATGTCAATCACTTCCCCAAACACAATCAAAATTTTGAGATAGCCATTTTGTTCAGCATAGTTGAAAGGTCGAGAAATTATGACTTTGAGGATGACAACCCCCACAACCCTTAGGGCAAGGGTTGTAAGTCATGCCCTGAGGGGATATAAGGTTTTTTTTTATAGAAAGGGTGGTTGTATAAACCTTGGAGTCCCATTTGATTGGCAATGAGAAGTTCTACTGGCCCTTTTAAGAGTCAAAAGTCACTGGAGGTCAACCAGCCCCCCTGTACACCAATCATTTCCCCAAACAAATTCAATGATAATTTTTTAGATAGCCATTTTGTTCACCATAGTTAAAAGGTCCAGAAATTATGCCTTTGAGGATGACACCTCCTGCTACATAGTCCTCAGGGCAAGGGTTGTAGTCATACCCTGGGGACATATAAGATTTCTTATAGAAATGGTGGTTGTATAAATGTCAAAGAGGGCTCATTGGATTGGTAATCAGAAGTTATACCGCTCTTTTTTAAGAGGCATAGTGATCAGAGGGCAAATACCCCCCACACACACAGACACATTATATTTTCCCTAAATGCATCTGATATAAATTTTAAGATGGTCATTTGTTGTCATAGGAACTTCAAAAAGGGCTCATTTGGTTGGTAATTGAAAGGGTTAGTGCCTTCTTTAATATTAAAAAGTGATTGCAGGGCAATTATCCCCCCTTAACCAACATTTCCCCAAACACCTCCAATCAAAATCTTGAGATATATATTTTGTTTGTTGTAATTTAAAAGTCCAGAAATTATGTCTTTGAGGATGAAAACCTCCTCAAGAGTCAAATTTATCAGAGGGTAGGTATAACCTCCCCCCCATGTCATATTTTCCTCCAATAGAACTTTTGAAATAGCCATTTGTTCAAAAATAGTCAAAAGATCTCATAGCACAACCTTTGGGGTAGATAGAGCCCCCCAGAGTATGGGGGTAAGGTTGTAAGTTATGCCCTGAGGCATGTAAGGTTTTTGTGAAGAGGTGGTCTTGTGAACTTTATAGGAGGCTCATTTGATTGGAAATGCATAGTTTTAGTTCTATTTTAAGAGTCAAGCATGATAGAGAGAAAATAGCCCCCCCCCCTCCCTGATATCCTCTTTCCCAAACACATTTGATTGAAATTGTGAGATAGCCATTTTGTAGCCAATAGTCCAAAAAAAATATAACAATGTCTTCAGTAATCAAATATAAGAAATATTTAGGCAGACATTGAACTAAATCAAAACAAACTATGAGCATGTGGACTTTCAAAAAGGTGACAAAGCAATATCGCAAGAACAACTTATATTATTAGGTTAGACCTTTAAGAGTAACTTGTGGGGGATTTTGAACTAGCCAGAAGGTACTATGTGTATACTTTTAATGCTACAACCACAGTTACTGTAACTAATGATGCTAAGAGTATTAAGGTGAAACTTCTAGGAAGTGTGTAGGGGGTGTTCCAATTAAACAAAAAAAATGTATACATGAAGATTTTCAAAAACGCAAATAAGCAATATCATAGGCAATGCCACTCTATAATAGCTAGAAATATCATTGACACATTTTAATAAGCTAATTCAATTCAAAATTAAAAGCTCTAGTGTCCTTTCTAAGAGTAAAAAGAGATTGGAGGGCAATCAGCCTGTTTCCCAAACAAATGCAGTCAAAATTTTGAGACAACCATTTTTTTTTTCAGCATAGTAGAATGGTCAAGCAACTATGTCTTTAGAGATATTGGGCATGTCAAACCCCCACTATTATGCAACTGGCCCATTATGCTATATAACTAAATGCTACTTTAAAACTAAATCAAAAGGCATTGTTTTTGCAGTTGCAAATAAGACAATTCAGCAATATATTGAGAACAACTGGGGGTATTAAGTTGAAGCTTTTGGGGCTACTACTATTACTACTTTTGCTCTTACATTTTAAATAAATGAATAGATTGTAAGTGTATCTAGGTTGTCAAAGAGCATATATACTATCTTTTTGGAATGATATAAAGTTGCATTTTTTCAGGTCA
The DNA here is from genome assembly GCA_029168905.1 of Artemia sp. Kazakhstan ARC1039. Lineage (NCBI taxonomy): Eukaryota > Metazoa > Arthropoda > Branchiopoda > Anostraca > Artemiidae > Artemia > Artemia sp. Kazakhstan ARC1039. The sequence goes on along the minus strand of JAQQPU010026148.1, from coordinate 2,116 downwards.
ACTTGAGGAGGTATAAAATTGAATTGAAAAATACTATTTTTGTCAGGATTAAAAATTGTTGAAAAAGCTTCTCCCAACATACAAAAAGCAAGCCAAACTATGGATTCTTATTGGGAAAAAATACCGAAAAGATACAAAATATTATTTTTTTTTCATGAAAATGACTGTCAATAAAAAGTGAACAGAAATTAATCTAAAAAAAAAGAAAAGTAGAGCTCCATTAAGCCAAAAATGGGCATAAATGAAGTCAAGTAATTGTCCAAGCGTAAAACTACCACAAATCACTATTAATAAATAAATGAAACTTAAAACAAACAGAAGTTAGAATAAATAGCCAAGTCAAACTCAAAACAAGCAAAAATTAACATTTGTTGGGCTGATAAACCCCATGCCTTCTCAAGACCAGAACATAATTTTCACTTTACTGAAAACAAAATATGTTTAAATTAGTTTTTTACTTTTTTTTACTTAAATAAGTAAAAAACTTTTTTACTCACTTTTTTTACTTTAAGGAATAAGTTTCAACATAGGTATATTAAACTGACAATCCACAGTCATTTTTTTTTTTTCAGTAGACCTAAAGCCTAAATTATGTTCTAGTCTTGAGAAGGCATGGGGGTTGTCAGCCCTAGTAATGTCAATTTTGACTTGGCTATTTATTATAAAATTTCTGTTGATTTTGAGTTTCATTTATTTGTTAATGATTTGTGGTAGTTTTATGGTTGGAAAATTATTTGACTTTATTTCTGCTCTTTACTTTTGTTTTAACAACTGATTTTGTGGGAAAAGTTTTTTAAATTAATACAAATATAAGACAGCATCATTCAGCCAAGAGGGGGCTGGGGCCCCCTCCCCTCCCCCCCCCTTATGGGCACCCATGAGTGGGAGTACTTTCTCATCATAAATTCAAAATGTGATCTCTATTTTCACAAGCAACTGAAAAGAAAAAATATATTTAATATTTGCAATTTATAGAATAAATATCAAGCAATAAAAGTTAAAATTTTAGAATAAGACAAAATCAGCATTCTATTAATATGTGAATAAAACTGAAACACTAAAAAGATATATACATCAAAATATGATAATTGGTATTTCCAAAAAGAGGTCCTTCTAGGTAATTCAATAAACTAATAATTTCAAGTGCCTGATCTTATATAATTTTAATAATAAGCATATTGATGTTTAGTTATGTATTCATAGCTTAGATTTTTAGTTATGTATTCATGGATATATGCAATTCCTATTTGGTAACAAGATGTAAGGGTTTGAGTTTGAAATAATTTCACTCAATTGCATACTGGTTTTTTACCTTATATATAATTTGGGTTATGCATATATACTTGTTCATAAGGGGGGGGGGGGATAAAGTTTTGCATCCTACATTTAAGGAAGATATAAGTAAGTATTTTAGAATTTTTGGAAGTAGTTTCCAGAGTTTTCGGGTGTTTTCTTGTGGGGAGCAGAAATGCCAAATTGAAACTTTAAGAAATAAATGTGGAGTTCAAAGACGGCAAAGGAACAGGGTTTTGAGCCTCATACCTTTTCTCAGTTAAGACTTTTTAAAATTTGAAAGTCCATTTCTTAAATTTTAAGGAGAAGGCTTTGTGGATAGGATGGGGATTTTTAGGGGTAGACCTATGGCTTAAAATCCTGCTGAAATAATGGGAATTGCATTTTCAAAGTGTAGATAATGAAAAAGAGACTGAAAACCCAGAATTAACATTATATGTTTTTTGTCAAAATTGCAAATTGCCATTTTGTAAAATGGCAACTATGGAATTTCCTAAGCTCTAGAAATAAGGAAGAGTAGAGATAATAGCTTAATAACACCTTTATATGATGTATTTTAGGCTCATTTGTAGGGTAAATTTTAGGCCTATACTCAACCCTGAAGGTTTCATTCACTTACAAAGTTCATTCAGTTACTTTACAAAATAGCAAGAAGTCCCTCAACTAGAACTTTACCAAAAACTGCCTTAACACAGTCATAGATACTGATTTATATTGCTGGAGTGTGTTACTTCACTTTACCCCCCCCTCTCTCTCTCTCTCTCTGTCTCTCTCTCTCTGTCTCTCTCTCTCTCTCTCTCTCTCTCTCTCTCTCTCTCTCTCT
>JAQQPU010026147.1:0-11663 GCA_029168905.1 Artemia sp. Kazakhstan ARC1039 | reverse complement strand
AAATCTGAATGGTCCTTTTATTATTTTGTGGGAAATATTGAGCCAATAAAAAGAATAAACAGTTTTGGCTCCTGATATTTTTACAAGTATGCCCATTTGTTACTCTGGGGTCTAATGTTTTTACCATTTGTATTTTACCTACACCTTTGTCTCATGAAAAGTGTATTTGTGTTTACTTTTTCTAATGACTAGAATTTATTAAGATCTGCAAAAAAATGAAGACTTTTTTTCGAGAATCAAGTGAATATTATATTTCTTACAGAACCAAAAGTTTCTGCCAAAACCTTCGTCTGACAAACCCGACACAGAAGGCCCAGAAACGTGTCTCAGTGACTGTGAATCAGTGGACTCTCCCCAAGAAAGTCCAATTGCTAAACAAAAAGGTAGCTTTGTTTACTTTCTAGTAACAATTCAATTACCGTATTGCTAATCTAGGTTACATATGGGACAAGAGTAATCAGCATCTGCATCTGTGGTCACCCTTTTTCTTCCAAATACTCTTTCTATTTTTTAGTGGTAGGCAATTCGCTCGGATCCGAAACCAAATCCTGAATGTCTCCCCCGGTAATCCTAGTTTAAAATAATATTCAAATCCAAATATCTCTTTTAGATGGGATTAAAACTTCAATGTTTCAGATGCTTTAACCACCTGGGTCCACATTTGGACTTCCTGGTATTTTATTCTTTCTATAATCATAGCTAAAAACGGCTCACCCCGATCAGAGTGTCTTAGCCCCTCATTCCAAATATAGGATAATCCTAATCCATTTAAAACATTTTTTATTTGATACGGCCACGATCTTTTACGTTTCGACCGTAGCATCTCCACATAAGCTGCTTTTGCTAACCTTTCTTCTGGCAGACTTAGAACTTTTAGCCAGTACCGGATCATCTGTCCTAATCTACTCATTCTCAGCGAAAATATACCTAGGTCACCTTTTATTGCCTGATTGTGGGTCGTTGAGTGAAGACCAATTAATCTTTTAAAGTGTTGCAGCTGAACTGATTCCAATTGTGCTGCCGGGTCATGCCTCCAGAGTTTAGCCCCGTAATGGATAGTAGGTAAACTTTACAATTAAAAACATGTTTATGCATTTTATATCTTTTATACTTTAAAGCCTTGAATTACGTAAAATGGCAGCTGAAACTGCTTTCCCTCTCTTAATCATCTCTTTTACCTGCTCTTTGTATATTAATATTAAATATAAAACTAAATATGTATATTAAACTGACACTGCACATTCATTTGTATTTTTTTCAGTAAAGTGCAAATTATTTTCTGGCCTTGGGAAGGCATAGAGGTTTTGAGCCTACTCATGTAAATTTCTGCTCGTTTTGAGTTTGACTCGGTTATTTATTGTAATTTCTGCTCGTTTCGCCTTTCATTTATTTATCGATGTTGATTTGTGGTAGTTTCATGCTTGGTAGATTATTTGATTTTATATTTGCTCAATTTTGGTTTAATGGAGTTCTTTAATTTTCTTTGAAATCCTTATTTTGGGGAAAAAGGTTTTTTAAATTAATTTCTGTTCGTTTTATATTGACATTGTCTTTTCAGAAGAAAAAAAACTTTTATTTTTTTCGTTTTTTATGACTTTATAGTTTGGCCTGGTATTTGTATACTGGAGAAAAATTTTCAACAATTTTCAACAACATACACTCTTTTAAAAATCTGGACACAAATAGTAGTGTTTAATTTAGTTTCATACCTCCTCTAGTTGACCTGAAATAGGAAACTTGTTACCATTCTAAAAAAAAACTGTTTACTTTCTTTGATAGCTTGGATACACTTACACTATTTTGATTTGGTGAAATTTTAAGAGCAAGAGTAGCCCCGAAAGTTTGAACAAAATACCCTCAGTCGTTCTTGGGATACTGCTGAGATGCCTTATTGGGAATTAGCATTAACACAGTGCATTTTGATTTAATCTTAAGGCAACATTTAGATTTTAATCATAATGAGCAAATGGTAGGGTGGGCGTGGGAGGGGGACTAGCTGCCTTCCAATCAATTTCGACTATTAAAAAGGACATTACCCCTTTCTATTTTCAATCAAATGAGCCCTTTTCGAAGTTCCTAAGACAACTCCTTCGATACAAAGTGCCCTGGTCTAAACAAAAAAAAAAAAAAAAAAATAATAATACATTGTACCCACATCGATCACATCGATACTATAAAAATGTCAAGCCTTCCAATCATTTTCGGCTATTAAAAAGGGCACTAGCCCTTTCAATTTCACATTGAATCAGCCCTTTTTGAGTTTCTACTACAACGCTTTCTATAAAAAAAATCTTATATGCCCCCAGGGCATAAATTACTACCCTTGCCCTGAGGGCTGTCAGGGGGTTGTAATCCTCAAAGACCTACTTTCTAGAACTTCCAACTACGCTAAACAAAATGGCTATCTCAAAATTTTGATTGGATGTGTTTGGGGCAATGGTGGGCGTGAGAGGTGTGTTAGTTGCTCTCCAATAAATTTCAACTATTAAAAAAGGCACAAGTCCTTTCATTTTTCAATTGAAAGAGCCCTTTAGTATCCTACGACAACGCTTTCAATAGAAACCTTATATGCCCCTAGAGTATAACTTACAACCCTTGCCCTGAGGGCTGGGGGGGGTGTCATCCTGAAAGACCTAATTTCCAGAACTTTCAACTACGTTGAAGAAAATTGCTATCTCAAAACTTTGATTGGATGTGTTTGGGGAAATAGTGGGCGTGAGAGGGGGGCTAGTTACCCTCCAATTACTTCCGACTATTAAAAAGGGTACTAGCCCTTTCAGTTTCCAATCGAATGAGCACTTTTTGAAGTCTAATTCGATTTTTGAATGAGACACATCTTCTTTTTGAAGAAGATGTGTTTGGGCAAATGGTGGGCGTGAGAGGGGAGTTACTTGCCATCCAATCACTTTTGACTATTAAAAAGGCACTAGCCGTTTCACGAATGACTTCTTTTTGAAGTATCTACGACAATCTTTTCTATTAAAAAAAAAACCTTATATGCCCCCAGGGCATAACTTACAACCCTTGCCCTGAGGGCTGTGAAGGGAGCGTCATCCCCAAAGACATAATTACCAGACCTTTCAACTACTTTTAACAAAATGGCTATCTCAAAATTTTCATTGTATGTCTTTGGATAAATGGTGGATGTGGAAGGGATGTTAATTACCTTCCAATCACTTTCGACTATTAAAAGGGGCACTAGCCATTTCAAATTCCAATCAAATGAGTCCTTTTTGAAGTTTCTACGATAACGCTTTCTATAAACAGCTTATATACCCCCAGGGCATAAATTACAACCCTTGTAAATGGCTATCTCACAATTTTGATTGAATGTGTTTTGGGAAATGGTAGGCGTAAGAGGGGCGTTAGTTGCTCTCCAATCACTTTCAACTATTAAAAAAGGCACTAGCCCTTTCAATTTCCAATCGAGTGAGCCCTTTTGAAGTTTTTCCGACAACGCTTTCAATAAAAACCTTATATGCCCATAGGGCATAACTTACAACCCTTGCCCTGAGGTCTGGGGGTGGGGAGGGGGTTGTCATTTAAAGACCTAATTTCTAGAACTTTCAACTACGTTGAAGAAAATTCCTATCTAGAACTTTCAACTACGTTGAAGAAAATTGCTATCTCAAAGTTTTGATTGGATGTATTTGGAGTAATGGTGGGCGTGAGAGGGGGGTTAGTTGCCCTCCAATAACTTTCGACTATTAAAAAGGGCACTAGCCTTTTAAATTTTTAGTCGAATGAACCCTTTTTGAAGTTTCTACGAAAACGCTTTCTATAAGAACCTTATATACTCCAGGCCAGAACTAAAAAACTCTTGACCTGAGGGCTCCGAGGGGGTTGTCATCCTCAAAGACACAATTTCCAGACCTTTCAACTACGTTGAACAAAATCTTTATCTCAAAATTGTGATTGGATGTGTTTGGGGAAATTGTGGGCGTGAGAGGGGGGTTTCTTAACATCTAAAAACTTTCGACTATTAAAAAGGGCACTAGCCGTTTCAATTTCCAATCGAATGATTCCTTTCTGAAGTTTTTACGACTACACTTTCTATAAAAAAAAACCTTACATGCCCCCAGAGCATAACTTACAACCCCTTGCCCTGGTGACTTTAGGGGGACTGTCATCCTTAAAAACATAATTTCCAGACTTTTTAACTACGTCGAACAAAATAGCTATCTCAAAAATTTTGATTAGATATGTTTGGGGAAATGGTGGGTGTAATAGGGGTGTTAGCTTCAATCACTTTTGACGTATAAAAAGGGCACAAGTCCTTCTAATTTCCAATCGAATGAACTCTTTTTGAAGTTTCTACACCATCACTATCAATAGAAACCTTATATGCCCCCTGGGCATAACTTACAACCCTTGCCCAGAGGGCTCTGACTGGGTTCTAATCCTCAAAGACCTAATTTCTAAAACTTTTAACTACGTTGAAATAAATAACGATATAATTTTGATTGGGTGTGTTTGGGGAAAAGGTGGGCGTGAGAGGGGAGTTAGTTGCCCTCAAATCACTTTCGAATATTAAGTAGGGCACTAGCGCCTTGAATTTTCAATCCAATGAGCCTTTTTTCAAGTTTCTACGAAAAAGCTTTCAATAAAAACCTTATATGCCTCCAAGGCAAAACTTACAACCTTTACCCTGAAGGCTGTGGGGGAGTTTCATCCACTTAGATATAATTTCTGGACCCTTCAACTACTTTGAAAAAATGGCTATCTTAAAATTTGATTGGATGTGTTTGGATAAATGGTGGGCGTGGAAGGGGTGTTAGTTGCCTTCCAATCACTTTCAACTATTGAAAAGGCCACTAGCCATTTCAATTTCCAATCAAATGAGCCCTTTTTGAAGTTTCTACGGCGACGCTTTCTATAAAAAAAAACCTTATATACCCCCAGGCCATAACTTACAACCCTTGTCGTGAGGGCTGTGGGGGGGGGGAGGTTGTCATCCTTAAAGACCTAATTTCCAGAACTTTCAACTATGTTGAACAAAATGGCTATCTAATTTTGATTGGATGTGTTTGGGGAAAAGGTTAGCGTGAGAGGGGGGTTAGTTGCCCTCCAAACGCTTTCGACTATTAAAAAGTGCACTAGCCCTTTGAATTTCCAATCGAACGAGCCTTTTTTGAAGTTTCTACGACAATGCTTTCTACAAAAACCTATCATAGAAACTTCAAAAAGGGTTCATTCGATTGGAAATTGGAATGGCTAGTGCTTTTTTTAATAATCGAAAGTGATTGGAAGGCTACTAACACCCCTTCCACGCCCACCATTTCCCCAAACACATCAAATCAAAATTTTGAGATAGCCCTTTTGTTCAACGTAGTTTAAAGTTCTGGAAATTATATCTTTGAGCAGGACACACCCCCCCACAGTCTTCAGTGCAAGGGTTATAAGTTATGCTCTGGGGGCATATAAGATTTTTATTGAAAGCTTTGTCGTAAAAACTTGAAAAAGGGCTCACTCAATTGAAAAATTAAAGGGCTAGTGCCTTTTTTTATAGTCGAAAGGGATTGGAGGGCAATTAACCCCCCTCTAACGCCCACCTTTTCCCCAAAGACATCCAATCAAAATTTTAGATACTTATTTTGTTCAACGTAATTGAAAATTTTGGAAATTAGGTCTTTAAGGATGACAACCCCCCTCCCCTCCCCCACAGCCCTCAGGGCAAGGGTTATAATTTATGCCCTGAGGCATATAAGGTTTTATAGAAAGCGTTGTCGTAGAAAATTCAAAAAGGGATCATTCGATTGGAAATTGAAATGGCTAGTACCCTTTTTAATAGTTGAATATGATTGGAGGGCAACTAACCCCCTCTCACGCTCACTATTTCCCCAAACATATACAATAAAAATTTTGAGTTAGCCATTTTTTTCAACGTAGTTGATAGTTCTGGAAATTATGTCTTTGAGTATGACACCCCCTCACACACAGCCCTCAGGGCAAGGGTTTTAAGTTATGCCCTGGGGGCATCCGAGGTTTGTATAGATAGCGTTGTCATAGAAATTTCAAAAGGAGCTCATTCAATTAGAAATAGAGTGGCCTAGTTCCATTTTTAATAGTTGAAAGTGATTGGAGGTTAGTTGCCCCCCCCCCCGGGGGCCCACCCCCTGAACGCAGTTCCCCAAACACATCCAATCAAAGTTTTGAGATAGCCATTTTGTTGACCGTAGTTGAAAGTTCTGGAAATTCGGTCTTTGAGGATAACAACCCCCCCCCCCCTGCACAGCCCTCATGGCTAAGGCTGTAAGTTATGCCCTGGGGGCATATAATGTTTTATAGAAAGCGTTGCCGAAAAAATTTCAAAAAGGTGCCATTCGATTGGAAATTGAAAGAGCTATTGCTCTTTCAATTTTTATGGAAGGGATGGTTGTTTAACATCAGAAGAGGCTCAGTCTTTCTCCCTGAAAAAGACTATGTCAGCAGAAAACGAACAGAAATTAATCAAAAAAACTTTTTGCACAAAATAAGTTTTTGAAAAACAAATTAAAGAACTCCATTTAACCAAAAATGAACAAAATAGAATCAAACAATTTACCAAGCATACAACTACCACAAATCAGTATTAATATATAAATAAAACCCAAAGAAAAAGATACTTAAATAAGTTAAACTCAAAACCAGCAGAAATCAATCTGAGTAGGGTTCTAAGCCCTATGCTTTCTAAAAGTCAGAATATAATTTATACTTTACTGAAAAAAATTCTTTTATATGTTTTCATTTTTATAAATTTAAGAAATCAAAAATTAATTAAGATTTTAAGGAATAAGTATCAGCATATCTATATTAAACCAACAATGCATATTTTTCTCAGTAAGTTCATTTGAATTTTTTCAGTAAAATACAAATTATATTCTGGCTTTTAGAAAGCATAGAGTTTAGAACCCTACTCAGATTAATTTCTGCTCGTTTTGAATTTGACTTATTTTAATTTCTGTTTGTTTTGGGTTTCATTTATTTATTGATACTGACTTTTGGTAGTTGTATGTTTGGTTAATTATTCGATTCTATTTTTGTTCATTCTATTTTGTTCGAAAAACTTATTTTGTGCAAAAATTTTTTTGAATAATAATAATAAAACAACAAATGTACTTGTCATATTTTTTGCAAGCGTTCTTATGTTGGGCGTTAGTTATGTACCCTCGCGCTGCATTTACCTTTGCTTTTTTAAGATAAAGCTGAGCAGATATGTCAGACTGAGTAGCCAATCAGGGTACAACTTGATTTGGTGATGTTGTTTTCCTTTAATCAATCAGAAAATTCATTGGTCCATGATTGTGTCACCACTAGCTAACTCGTCTTAAAAAGACAAATGAAGACGTGACCGACTATTGTATTGAGATTAGAGCTTCCAAAATCTTAATTTGTATATTACAACTTTTTTATTCTGAAGACTAAGCGAAATGTGTTTATATTTGGGTAAGTGACGTCGAAATTGGTAACCAGCCAGGGTATACTCAAGTAGGGTAGTGTTGGTGACACAGTATCAATGAGCCAAATAATTTGTCAATTTTCTCGGTATCACCTGACTAAGAATCTTTAAAGTGAATGTACATTTTTATATTAGAAATCAAGCTATCACCTTGCATCACATTGTTTAATCCATTTTGAAAGTAATCTTACAACTTATAGGTCGACCAAATTCCATGCTAAAGCCGAGTGATTCAAGTTTCGGTCTTCATAGTCCAGATGTCCTTCCTCAATCAATTGCTGGAAACAGTCCCGACATAAAGGTGGGTGCATCATACATATAAGCAGTAACTGGTTTTGGGGAACCCCTCATAAGTGAAATACTTAGAAAATCTAAACATTTATCAAGAAAATCATTAACAACTGAGATTTCAGATTGATTGGGCGACTGAATAAATATCTCAGTCAAATCCTTCAAACTAGTCACCAAGGTCAGGGAAGCTAATTGCTGTCAGCCCCAGCGAAACCTTGAAGGCTCTCTACATCTCTTTAAGGCTCTCCTCTTAAGATTTAACCCTACATTGTTGACTAGTTTTGTTTGTTGAGTGTCAACAGTCGAGTGATTGCCAACGCTTTGATATTAACTGTACCAGTTTTCTGATTAAAATTGTACCGCAAGAAAGTAATCGGTACCACTGGAACAGCAAGTTACAAATTCGCGTTAACAATAATAAAACTTTCTATAAACTAAAAATTTGAACAGACATTTGAGTCAAAAAGGAGCACGTAAAACCTAAATGTACCGAGAAATCTGACTGTACCAAAAATTTCCAAATGCACTACACTGTGCCAGGATCTCTAAATTGTACCAAAAACGGTACATTTGCACCGCGTTGGCAACGCTGCGACAGTCTCTCGACACGAATCATTTGTTTGAACCGTCTGTTTATTGATTTTAAAAGCTCAAAGGTTTGTCAAGTCAAATAGTCTTTTCCAAAATGCTGTTACATCTACTAAAAATAAAGCCGTATCCAGGTAGGGGGGAGGGGAGGAGTTTGACCCCTCCCCCTGAAATGTTTGTCCGAATCGCAAAAACAGAAAAAAATGCACATAATTTTTTTTTAGTGCTTTTTAAAGTTTTTTGTAAACTCCACCAAAAAAATACCCCCCCCCTTAATTAAAAGCCGGGATAGGGGCCGGATTAAAATTTTTTTTTTTTTTTTTATCTCTTATAAGGTTTAATCTTCAAGATTATTGAAAGCTTTATTTAAATTTATTTTTAAATTAAATCGTCCCTTTAATGGATTCCAAGGGCTGTAATTGAGAAAGAAAGATCGTTGGGGCTAGTATTCTTGTTTTAGCATATTGTTACAGCAGTTGAAAAAGTATTATATATTAAATAACTCAACATACATTTGATTAATCTATTTAAGCTCTTTTTTCTTTATCTTTAAAAATCAAACACAAAACAAAGCCTTTTTTGAGCCTTAATCCTTAATACTAATATTTGTTGAAATTAGATTTTTTGTTGTTGTGGTTAAAATCACTCCTTATATCAATTCTAAGAGCTTTGGAAATACAGAATTCTTACGTCAAAAATTGTTGTTCTAACGCTTTACTGAGTTTTTTTTTTAACTGATATAATAAAGCACTCAACCAACATTTGGATTCCCTGTCTAAAATTAGTGTTTCCTTTTCTTTCCGAACCCAATTACAATATGAAACTTCAGAATTAAATTTTCTTGAATAGCAAAGCATAACCTGATATGAGACTTCTTCTGAATTCGAAGTTTCACTAAAAGCTACATGAGTAAAACTTCTGAAAGAAAGATTCGTTATCTCAAATATTGTTGTTCGTCCACATTGTTAGGCTGAGGGTCTTGAAAAAAACTTACCTATTAAGATTGTCAACTTACGTTTCATTTTCCCTTCTAGTAAGGTTGAAGTTTTTTCAATTGAAAATGGACTTTATGGGAGAAAAAACATAATTAGTATGGTGTATAATCCGCCCAGTGTTTGCTTAGAGGTATTTGCGGGAGGTATGGGTCAGCTGATTTCAAAGGTACCTTCTGGAGCTAGTCATATTGTTATGGGTGATTTTAATTTTAACCTGCTTGATTTGTCTAATCATAAGTTGATTTTTGAAATTTTATTAAGTCGAATGATCTATACCCACTTGTGAGTGTACCTTCAAGGATTATTGGACAGATTGCAATCCTAATTGATAATATTTTCATTCGTTCTGCTGATTTGAAGCTTTGTTATGCTGATATTGTGGCTTTTCCTGGTTCTGACCATCTTCCATTGGTGTGCGTTATGAAGTGTCAGTTGCAGAGACCAAAGAAAAAGAAAATACTAACAAGGTTAATGAAAAAAAAAATAATCTTCAAAAGTTTTTGGAGGAGGTTAGCGCTATCGATTGGACCCCCGTGTTTTCCGAAGAAGAATCCCCTGCGAGAGCACTTGGTAATCTAATGTCTGTTATTCTACCCATTTATGATAGTGCGTGTCCTCTTAAGATAATGAAAGTGAAGAAACAGGAACATCGTTAGCCATTGGATAACGAGTGAAACTTGGAAGAAAGAAAGCTAAGGACTGAGCTCTATCAAAGATATCAGATGATAAAAGTGATGGTTCGTATAAATAATTCAAAACACAGCGCAATTTAGTGAACAAATAACGTAGCAAAGCTTACACCGAATATTATGATAGAGAGTTTTCAAATAGTCAAGGAAATATAAAAGAAACATGGAAACTGATAAATGGAGTGACCGGTGGGAATGAAGTACAATTTGAAGGGTTTGCCCCCGATGACAAGTCTGGAATAAATAAGTTTGTTTTTTTTTCTCTAATATTGGTATTAAAGTGCAAGATAGTGCAAAATAATGGTTTACTGAGTGAGACCCAACTCAGATTTCACAAAGGGTACTCGACGACGAATGCTTTGCATCAGCCTATGGAATCAGTTAACACTGGTATGGACAGAGGTGAAACACCTTTGCCTATATTTATAGATATTTCCAAAGCATTCGATACAGTCGATTTTCAAACTCTACTAAATCGGATGGAGTCGTTAGATGTTTGCGGAAAATGCTTAAAGTGGTCCTTCAAAGCAGTGTTGAATTTTGTGTGCTCTGCAGTATTTCCAGTGAAATGTTGAGTACCACAAGGATATGTGTTAGGTCCGCTGCTTTACCTCATCTATGTTGATCTCATGCGTCTTTATTTGAAAGATGTGTGTCTAATCTCGTTTGCTGATGAAACCGTCTTAACTGCGTTTGCCTCATCTGTGAAGGACCTAGTGAGAACAGCGAATCTCGTATTGGAAAGGCTGGAGACTTTCACTTCATTAAGTTTATTGAGTGTAAGTATTCTCAAGACATTTTTAATAACGTTCTGTAGAGTTGGTACACCACTGGATGTTTCTGGCCAAGTAACTTTATGGGGTAATTCAGTTCATCAAGTTGATCATCATCGATACCTTGGTTTTATCTTGATTGCCATCTGGCATGGAAGTGTCACAGTGACGCAATTTCATCAAAAATTGCCCGTGAGATTGGAATACTTCAACGTCTGCAGAATTTCTCCCTCAAAGACTACTTCTAACTATTTATTATTCGTTGGTATATCCATATATCCCCTACGGTTGCCTCCTATGGAGCAGTAGTTTTTTTTGCAACTATAGAAGAGTGCAAATTCTACAAAATAAAGCTGTTTGAACAATCGGTAGATATGTCCAGGATGTACATGACACCTGTGCTTGCTTTAGGTCCCTGAAGCTCCTTAATGTTGGTCAGATAAAAGATTACGAAGCTACAGTGTTTGTGTTTCAGTGTAAGAATGGTTTAACCTTTGATGTTTTTAAGGGTTTTTACCAAATTAATAGTTACATGCATAATTATAGAACTAGGCTAAGAGATAATATAGCTGTTGTTTTGCGTCGTGGTACCAGGTCTTCATTTTCAATAAAATACCGAGTCCATCTGTACGAAATGAGCTACCATTGAGTATTAGGGTGGTGGAACACGTACCTCAGTTTAAAAATAATTTAAAGTATTATTTTTTCTTTTAGGGGGGAGGGATTTGTTGAATTTTTTATTGCTGGTAGGTTGTCTAGGGGAGGAAGAGGAGCTGGAGAGATAAGAGTGGGCTGGGAAGGTAAGGGTGGGGTTGGGAGGGCATGGCGGGGGAGGGGAGGGAGAGTTCAGTATTGAAGACTGATGGAGACTGGATTTTTTATTATTATT
>JAQQPU010026146.1:0-11207 GCA_029168905.1 Artemia sp. Kazakhstan ARC1039 | reverse complement strand
CTATTGTGTACTAATAACCATATATGACTTAATGAGCGACGTGACGTAAAAATTGAAAAAATTAATTTTTATTTTATTTTCGTTTTTAGTTCAGAATCGCTAAAGTTATAAACTGCAAAAATATTTATGGTGTCTGAACAATAGTTTTAATCTTTTAATTTTACAGTAAAGAACGATCTCTCATCCATAGTAACTGATAAATGGTGGTTCCAGGGGTATCCGGGTTGCAGCGGTAGCTAGCGACCTAGTAAGAGACGATCACGTCCAATGTTAAGAAATATAAAAACCCCTAACTCCTAAAAAAGGAGTCAGATCAAAACAAAATTACAGTACGGACCGAAGTCTATATCATAGTAACTGATGCAAAAGAGAAAAGAAAATATCCGGGTTGCAGTGGTAGCTAGCATTGCAGTGGTAGCTAGCATCCAAGTTGCAGTGGTAGCTAGCAACCTAGTAAGAGACGATCATACATAAAAGACAGATATAGTTCATCATAAATGGTGTTTGTCAATACGTTTTTTTTTACAATTATCCATTATTATGTAAAATGCAGTAATTTTTTTTTTGGGGGGGGGTTAACAAAAAATTTATTTGTTTACTGAAACTAGAATAATTCCAGAAAATTTTAAATAAAATAGTTTTATTCAACTGCAAACTGCGAAAATATTTACGATTTCAGAACAATAATTTTAATTTTTAATTAAAAAAAAATACCTGAAAATTTTAAAATTAGTTTAATTTTTCTTTCGCTTAAAGGACTCGTTACGCCATTTTATCAAGAGTAAACTTTTAGCAATTTAGTAAGAAACGATCACGCCCCATAGTAAAATCTAAAGTAACCCATAACTCCTGAAAAAAGATTCAGATCAAAACAAGAAGTACACTATTAGAACCGCCTTGTCCAAAACTTCTATATAGCAAGCCTACCGTCCTTTGGCTTGAATAACAAAGAAAATATATTAGCTTGAAAATCAAGCAAATTGACTTCAACCACGATATTCTCCACAAACGGCATCTTTTTTTCTTTCCGCTTTTTTTCTCCTCAGCTAGCTGGGCACTGGAAAATTATAGAGAGCTATGTAATAGCTCATTTTAAAGAAAATTGCTACATCTAGTCACTTTCGTGATTATTACATAAAGGACCGATATAGCTCATCATAAATGGAGTTTGTCAATTAGGTTTATCTTATATCCAGGTTACAGCGGTAGCTAGCTACCTAGTAAGAGACGACCACGTCCAATGTTAAAAAATATAAAAACCCATAACTCCTAAAACCAGAGTCAGATCAAAACAAAAACTACACCATTAGAACCGCCATGTCCGAAAACCCTGTATAGGAAACTTTCTGTCCCTTGGCTTGAGCAGCAAGGGAAATATATTGACTTGAAAATCAAGAAAAGTGGCAGCTACTACAGCATTCTGCCTATACGGCATTTTTTTTTCTTTTCCAAAGAAAGCTTGGCACTGGAACATCATAGAAAGTGGTTCAATGGCTCATTTTAAAGGAAATTAATGGGGTTAAAAATAATTTGTAACTAAAACAAATTATTTTTAAAACAGAATATTTTTTTCCACTAAAAACTGCATTTTTGATGTCTTTTCATACTGCAGTCTTTTCAAAGATGTTTAATTTTTTTTACAATAAGGAACGAACTCTAACCCATACTAAACAAGCAGTTCTTTGTCATAATAAAGAGTCAAAATATCATAATAATAATAATAAATAATAAATGTCAAAATATCACGTCCAATGTTAAGAAATATAAAAACTCATAGCTCCTAAAAAAGGAGTCAGATCAAAACAAAAAGTACACCATTAGAACCACCTTGTCTGAAACCCCTGTATAGGAAACATTCTGTCCCTTGGCTTGAACAGCAAGGGAAATATATTGGCTTGAAAATCAAGAAAGTTGACTAACCACGTTATTCTCCACAAACGGCATATTTTTTTCTTTCTTCGTTTCCACAGATAGCTTGGCACTGGAACATCATAGAGAGTTGTTCAATGGCTCATTTCAAAGGAAATTAATTCGGTTAAAAGTCTTTAGTAAATAAAAATAAATTATTTCTGACAGAGAAAAAAATTTTCCACCAAAAACTGCATTTTAGATGTCTTTTTATACTGCAGTCTTTTCAAAGATATTGGATTTTTGTACATAAATCATAATTGTATATCAGCGGTAAGTTACATTAAAAGACGATCGTTGGAATAAAAATATATTGCATGCATTGGACTTAGTTAGCTACTTGATCGTTTGAGTTTCGTTTCTTACTATTAGAAAGAAGAAAAAGCCGTAGGCTTTTTCCTGTTTGTAATATTTTCCTGTTTGTTATTACAATAAAAGACGATCATTGGAATAGCTTACCACTGCATAAATTGGACTTAGTTAGCTACTTGATTGCTTGAGGTTCGATTCTTATCCGGTTTGCAGCGGTGGCTAGCAACCTAGTAAGAGACGATCACGTCCAATGTTAAGATTTATAAAAACACCTAACTCCTAAAACAAGTCAGATCAAAACAAAAAGTACACCATTAGAACTGCCTTGTCCGAAACCCCTATAAAGGAAACTTACCGCCCTTTGGCTTGAATAACAAAGAAAAAATATTGGCTTGAAAATCAAGAAAATTGACTTTAACCACGTTATTCTCCACAAACGGGATATTTTTTTTCTTTCTTCTTTTCCACAGATAGCTTGACACTGGAACATAATAGAGAGTGGTTTAATGGCTCATTTTAAAAGAAATCTCTAGATCTAGTGCCTTTTGCACTTAATTGTTTTTTAATTAATTTTTTTTCGAAAAACTTAATTTTTTATATACAATATTGATCAATGACGTCCTAGTCATTGGATGTAGTTAGTATCCAGTTTGTAGCGGTAGCTGGCAACATAGTAAGAGACGATCACGTTCAATGTTAAGAAATATAAAAACCACTAACTCCTAAAACAAGAGTCAGATCAAAACAAGAAGTACACCATTAGAACCGCCTTGTCCAAAACCCATATAAAGAAAACTTACCGCCCTTTGGCTTGAATAACAAAGAAAATATATTGGCTTGAAAATCAAGAAAATTGACTTTAATCACGTTATTCTCAACAAACGGGATAATTTTTTTTCTTTCTTCTTTTCCACAGATAGCTTGGCACTGAAACATCGTATAGAGTTGTTCAATGGCTCCTTTTAAAGGAAATCTCTAGATCTAGCCCCTTTTGCACTTAATTTTTTGTTTTAATTAATTATTTTTTACGAAAAACTTAATTTTTTATACACAATATTGATCAATGACGTCATAGGTGTTGGATGTAGTTAGTATCACATAAAGGCTTGATCATCGAATTTATTCAGCTGAAGCTAAGTAAAGGACAATTAAGCCTCCATATATTCACAGTGATGTATAAGATTTCCCCTTACATCTGTAAACTGTTCCACAGTTGCCGGTCCATACCTTGGAAGCTTTTCACTAAACATGCAATATTTCTTTTGGATATTACTATGAAGTTTTGCGAAAGCATCTCTAGCTGATTTTTAACAAAATCTATTCTTTCAGAGATAATTTTAATCTTTAATTTTGAATATTTTTCGTAACCCCGGTAAAACATTCGTAAAATTTTTCTCAATTTACAAAGATCAGCCTGTGCGTTCTTTGCAGCTTGTGTAAACTGCAAAAATATCCATGGTATCCGGAAAATAATTTGAATATTTCAATACAAGCTAAAAAAATACCTTAAAATGTTAAAATTAGTTTTATTTTTGGTTAGGTTCTAACTACCCGATGTGGGATTGACTATTTAGCTTTCGACCAAAAAAATTCCATTTTTTAATATATATTTTATTTTTCAGTTTAGAATCGCTATAGTTATTACGTAAACTGCAAAAATATTTATTATATCTGAGCAATAATTTTAATCTTTTCATTCAAACTAACAAAATACCTGAAAATTTCAAAATTAGTTTTACTTTTGGTTTTTACAGTACAGAATGAACCATAGCCCATATCCGGGTTGCAGCGGTAGCTAGCAACCTAGTAAGAGACGATCACGCCGAATGTTAGGAAATATAAAACCCATAACTCCTGTAAAAGGAGTCAGATCAAAACAAAAAGTACACCATTAAAACTGTCTTGTTCGAAACCCCTATATAGGAAACTTTCTATCCCTTGGCTTGAAAAGCAAGGGAAATATATTGGCTTGAAAATCAAGAAAAGTGGCAGCTACTATAACATTTTGCCTAAACGGGATATTATTTTTCTTTTTTTCTTTTCCACAGATAGCTTGGCACTGGAAAATCGTAGAGAGTTGTTCAATGGCTCATTTTAAAGGAAATCTCTAGATCTAGCGCCTTTTCCACTTAATTTTTTGTTTTAATTAATTATTTTTAATGAAAAACTTCATTTTTAATACACAATATTGATCAATGACGTCATAGTGGTTGGATGTAGTTAGTATTACATAAAGGCTTGATCATCGATTTTACTAAGCTGAAACTAAGTAAAGGACAATTAAGCCTCTATATATTCACAGTGATGTATAAGATTTCCCATTACATCTGTAAACTGTTCCACAGTTACCGGCCCCTACCTTAGAAGCTTTTCACTAAACATGCAACATTTCTTTTGGATATTACTATGAAGTTTTGCGAAAGCCTCTCTAGCTGACTTTTCAACAAAATCTATTCTTTCAGAGATAATTTTAATCTTTAATTTTGAATATTTTTCGTAATCCCGGTAAAGCATTCATAAAATTTTTCTCAATTTACAAAGATCAGCCTGTACGGTCTTTGCAGCTTGCGTAAACTGCAAAAATATCCATGGTATCCGAGAAATAGTTTGAATATTTCAATACAAGCTAGAAAAATACCTTAAAATGTTAAAATTAGTTTTATTTTTGGTTAGGTTCTAACTATTCGATGTGGGATTGACTATGTAGTTTCAGACAAAAAATTCCATTTTTTAATATATATTTTATTTTTCAGTTTAGAATCGCTAAGGTTATTATGTAAACTGCAAAAATATTTATGATATCTGAGCAATAATTTTAATCTTTTCATTCATACTAACAAATTACCTGAAAATTTAAAAATTACTTTTAATTTTTGTTTTTACAGTAAAGAATGAACCATAGCCCATATCCGGGTTGCTGCGGTAGCTAGCAACCTAGTAAGAGACGATCACACCGAATGTTAGGAAATATAAAACTCATAACTCCTGAAAAAGGAGTCACATCAAAACAAAAAGTACACCATTAGAACCGCTTTGTAATTGGGGTTAAAAATCCTTTTGTAATTAAAACAAATTATTTTTATTACATTAAGAAATTTTATTCATAATTTCTTAAGAAATCATCATAAATAAAAATTACATAAAGGCTCGATCATCGAATTTAAGCTGAAACTAAAAAAAGGACAATCATGCCTCCATATATTCACAGTGATGTATAAGATTTCCCATGACATCTGTAAACTGTTCCACAGTTGCCGGTCCATACCTTGGAAGCTTTTCACTAAACATGCAACATTTCTTTTGGATATTACTATGAAATTTTGCGAAAGCATCTTTAGCTGACTTTTCAACAAAATCTATTCTTTCAGAGATAATTTTAATCTTTAATTTTGAATATTTTTCGTAATCCCGGTAAAACTTTCGTAAATTTTTTCTTAATTTTACAGCAAAGAATGATCTCTCGCCCATAGTAACTGATATACAGTGGTTCCAGGGGTAGCTTACAAGCTAACCAGATTGTAACGGTATCTGGGTTGCAGCGGCAGCTGTAACCCGGAGTCTCTTTGTTTAACATTATCTGGGTTGCAGCAGTAGCTAGCAACCTAGTAAGAGACGATCACGTCCAATGTTAAGAAATATAATAACGCATAGCTCCTAAAAAAGGAGTCAGATCTAAACAAAAAGTAAACCATTAGAACCGCCTTATCCGAAACTCCTGTATAGTAAACCCTCTGTCCCTTGGCTTGAACAGCAAGGGAAATATATTGGCTTGAAAATCAAGAAAAGAGGCAGCTACTACAATATTCTGCCTAAACAGGATATTTTTTTTTTTTTACAGTAAAGAACAAGTTTCCAACCCATAGTAACTAAAAAAAGATTATAATTAATATTTAAGATTCTTTTCCACCGATAGCTTGGCACTGGAACATCGTAGAGAATTGTTCAATGGCTCATTTTAAAAAAAATATCTATATCTAGTGTCATTTGTAGTTATTTTGTTTTAAAATATTATTCTATAGTAAAGAACGACATCTAGCCCATGTTAACTGAAACAAAAATAGGGATTATGTAATTTTCATCATTTTATAATAAAAAAAAAACTCTTGCCTGTACTGACTATACAGTTATATAAACGATCAGTATAGTTTACAATAAAGAACGACACCTAGCCCATGTTAACTGAATAATAAATAGGGATTATGTAATATCCATCAGTATCATCCGGGTTGCAGCGGTAGCTAGCAACCTATTATGAGACGATCACGTCCAATGTTAAGAAATATAAAAACCCATAGTTCCTAAAAAAGGAGTCAGATCAAAACAAAAAATTCACCATTACAACCGCCTTGTCTTAAACCCCTGTATAGTAAATTTTCTGTCCCTTGGCTGGAACAGCAAGGGATATATATTGGCTTGAAAATCAAGAAAAGTGGCAGCTACTACAACACTCTGCCTAAACGGGTTAGTTTTTTCTTTGTATCCAGAGATAGCTTGGCACTGGAACATCGTAGATAGTTGTTCAATAGCTCATTTTAAAGGAAATCTCTAGATCTAGCTCCTTTTGCACTTAATTTTTTTTTTCATTAAATATTTTTTATGAAAAACTTAATTTTTTATATACAATATTGATCAATGACGTCATATTCGTTGGATGTAGTTAGTATCCGGGTTGCAGCGGTAGCTAGCAACCTAGTAAGAGACGATCACGTCCAATGTTAAGAAATATAAAAACCCATAGTTCCTAAACAAGGAGTCAGATCAAAACAAAAAGTACACCGTTAGAACCGCCTTGTCTGAAACCCCTGTATAGGAAACTTTCTGTCCCTTGGCTTGAACAGCAAGGGAAATATATTGGCTTGAAAATCAAGAAAAGTGGCAGCTACTACAACATTCTTCCTAAACGGGATATTTTTTTCTTTTTTTCCTTTTTTTCTTTGTTTCCAGAGATAGCTTGGCACTGGAACATCGTAGAGGGTTGTTCAATAGCTCATTTTAAAGGAAATTAATTGGGTTAAAAACCTTTTGCAACTAAAATAAATTATTTCTAAAAGAGAATAACTTTTTCCACCAAAAACTGCATTTTTGATGTCTTTTCACACTGCAGTCTTTCAAACATTACATTATTATAATAAAGAACGACCTCTTTCCTATACTAAATTTTATAGGCCGCTTAACTATAGCATAGGCTAGTACAGTTATTATATTTAAGGCCAATATATTAAAATTTTCCACTAAAAGACGGTCATTGGAATAAAAACCCAATACATACATTTGATTTAGTTAGCTACTTGATTGTTTGAGGCTAGTCTCTTACTATTTCAAAGAAGAAAAAGCCGTAGGCTTTTTCCTGTTTGTAATCAATTAGAAAGAGTTCTACCTTTAATATAATGTAATAAAGATCAAACTCTTCCCTATACTAACTTGCATACGCAATTTCACTATAGTTAAGATTACAGTATTTATATTTTTACATTAAAAGACGATCACTGAAATAACAAACCATTCCATACATTGGATTTAGTTAGCTACTTGATTGTTTGAGTTTTACTACTTAAGACCGACAAAGATGTAAATGTTCTCATTCTTGATTAGAATAATGGTTAGATCGAAGCAAGCTATACGCAAGTTGAAAAAACAGTACTACACAAACAACAGAGATAGTGTCTTGGAAAGAATTTACAGTAAAGAACGATGTCTCAACAATTGTAACTGATATATGGTGGCTCCAGGGGTAGCTACAAGTAAATAAAATGATCGATATGGTTCATCGTAAATGCAGAGTATGTAAGTTTTATGATCAAGATTGATCAATGACGTCATTATCATAGGTAATACCCAGATTGTCTCTTACTATTCCAATTAAGAAAAAGCCATAGGCTTTTTCCTGTTTATAATAAAGAACGACCTCTTACCTATACTAAATTTTATACGCCACTTAATTATAGTATAGGTTAGTAATTCAACAGATACCATGGCACTGGAACATTGTAGAGAGTTGTTCAATGGCTCATTTTGAAGGAAATTAATGGGGTTAAAAACTTTTTGTAATTAAAACAATTATTTTTATTACATTAAGAAATTTTATATGTTCCTTAAGAAATCATCATAAGTAAAAATTTCCCATACAGAAATTGAACTCAAGCCTACTGGGTGAGAACTATCCCAACCTCTAGACCATATAGGATATATTAAAATATCCGATTAATGAAATTTATATTAAAGTTTTAATAAAGATCGAACTCTTCCCTATACTAACTTGCATAGGCAACTTCACTATTGTCTAAATCAAGACCCACTTGATAACTCTAGTTCCAGAGCATATGACTGGCATATTCTAAAGTAGGCCTTTGCAATTTTAGTAGGCAAGATGAAATCCGGGCTGCAGCGGTAGCTATCCGGGCTGCAGCGGTAGCTAGCAACCTAGTAAGAGACGATCACGTCCAATGTTAAGAAATATAAAAACCCCTAGCTCCTAAAAAGGAGTCAGATCAAAACAAAAAGTACACCATTAGAACCGCCTGGTCCGAAACCCCTGTACAGTAAACTTTCTGTCCCTGGGCTTGAACAGCAAGGTATAATAAAGAACGACCTCCTGCCTATACTAAATTTTATACGCCACTTAATTATAGTATAGGTTAGTAATTCTACAGATAGCTTGGCACTGGTACATCATAGAGAGTTGTTTAATGGCTCATTTTAAAGTTATATAAAGGACCGATATAGTTCATCATAAATATTATTTGTCAATTATTACATACAGTTCATTATAAATGGGGAATATGTAAGTTTCATCGGATATAGCTGAAATCCGGGTTGCAGCGATAACTAGCAACCTAGTGAGAGACGAGCACGTCCAATGTTAAGAAATATAAAAACTCATAGCTCCTAAAAAGGGAGTCAGATAATAAACAAAACATACACCATTAGATCCGCCTTGTCCGATACCCCTGTATAGGAAACTTTCTGTTATTTGGCTTGAACAACAAGGGAAATATATTGGCTTGAAAATCAAGAAAATTGACTTTAACCACGTTATTCTCCACAAACTGCATATTTTTTCTTTTTTTTTCTTCTTTTCCACAGATAGCTTGGCACTGGAATATCGTACAAAGTTGTTCAATGGCTCATTTTAAAGGACGTTAAATGGGCTAAAAACTTTTGTAACTAAAATAAATTATTTCTAGGAGAGAATAAATTTTTCCACTAAAAACTGCAATTTTGATGTCTTTTCATACTGCAGTCTTTTCAAAGATATTTGATTTTTGTACATAAATCATTATCGTATACAAGCGGTAAGATTTGATCCGGGTTGCAGCGGTAGCTAGCAACCTAGTAAGAGACGATCACCTCCAATGTTAAGAAATATAAAACCCCCCAACTCCTAAAAAAAGAGTCAGATCAAAACAAAAAGTACACCATTAGAACCGCCTTGTCCGAATCCTCTATAAAGGAAATACAGTAAAGAACGATCTCTCTCCCATACTAACTGATATATGGTGGTTCCAGGTGTAGTTACATAAAGGCCGAATATACCTCATCATAAATGATGTTTGTCAATTATCCGGGTTGCAGCAGTAGCTAGCAACCTAGTCTGGGTTGCAGCGGTAGCTAGCAACCTAGTAAGAGATGATCACGTCCAATGTTACGAAATATAAAAACTCATATTTCCTAAAAAAGGAGTCAGATCAAAAGCCCTTTGGTTTGAATAACACAGAAAATATATTGGACTGAAAATCAAGTCCGGATTGCAGCGGTAGCTAGCAACCTAGTAAGAGACTATCACGTCCAATGTTAAGAAATATAAATTTATATTAAAGAACGTCATTATATGCATGATGATGCAACACACATCATCAGGGTTGCAGCGGTAGCTGGCAACCTGCAAAAACATTTATGGTATCTAAGCAATAGTTTTTATTTTATAATTTAAACTGGAAAAATACCTGAAAATTTAAAAATTAGTTTTAGTTTTTGCTAGGTTTTTGAAACATGATACGGGGCTGAAATTCCAAAGAGCTATATGAAATAAATGCTTTCAGAAAAATAAAGAAAAAGTAACAATTGGCAATTTCGAGATGGACGTCAATTTGTAGTTTTATATTGTTGGAGTATTGCCATATCTTATTGTGTAAACCATAGTTTTATAATCAGGATTCACTTGTTACTGTAGAGCGACTCGAACTTCTATCTTCGTTGTCAGGAAGAGAGCTCACTAGCCAATGCACTACAGCAACTGATAGAAAACAAGTAATTATAGGGTTGTTGATGTGTCTAGAAATTCCTCACGCAGTCACATCGGCAGGTTTCCTAAATTTAGTAAAAAAAAATCTCAATTCTATGTTGGGGATGAAATTTACATAGAAGTATATTGTTCTACTTCTGTGGCGAACAATAATCAATACCAAGGTATGGACCGGCAAATGTGGAACAGTTTACAGATGTAATGGGAATATCCGGGTTGCGTCGGTAGCTAGCAACCTAGTAAGAGACGATCACGTCCAATTTTAAGAAATATAAAAACCCATAGCTCCTAAAAAAGGAGTCAGATCAAAACAAAAAATTACATTAGAACCGCCTTGTCCGAAACCCCTGTATAGTAAACTTTCTGTCCCTTGGCTTGAACAGTAAGGGATTTATATTGGCTTGAAAATCAAGAAAAGTGGCAGCTACTACAAAATTCTGCCTAAACGGGATATTTTTTTTCTTGTTTTCCAGAGATAGCTTGGCACTGGAACATCGTAGAAAGTTGTTCAATGGATCATTTTAAAGGAAATTAATTGGGTTAAAAATCTTTTGTAACTAAAATAAATTATTTCTAAGAGAGAATAAACTTTTCAATTAAAAACTGCATTTTTGTTGTCTGTTCATACTACAGTCTTTCAAAGATATTTGATTTTTGTATATAAATCATAATCGTATACCAGCGGTAAGATTTGATCCGGGTTGCAGCGGTAGCTAGCAACCTAGTAAGAGACGATCACCTCCAA